>VYZW01045689.1:81638-123709 GCA_013401315.1 Balaeniceps rex
GCTCTGGTGAGACCCCACCTGGAGTACTGCGTCCAGCTCTGGAGCCCTCAGCACAAGAAGGACATGGAGCTGTTGGAGCGGGTCCAGAAGTGGGCCACAAAAATGATCCAAGGGCTGGAGCACCTCTCCTATGAGGACAGGCTGAGGGAGTTGGGGCTGTTCAGCCTGGAGAAGAGAAGGCTGTGGGGAGACCTTATTGCGGCCTTTCAGTACTTAAAGGGGGCCTATAGGAAAGATGGGGACAGTCTTTTTAGCAAGGCCTGTTGTGACAGGACAAGGGGTAATGGTTTTAAACTAAAGGAGGGGAGATTTAGGCTAGATATAAGGAAAATATTTTTTACGATGAGAGTGGTGAAGCACTGGACCAGGTTGCCCAGAGAGGTAGTGGAGGTCCCATCCCTAGAAACATTGAAGGTCAGGTTGGACGGGGCTCTGAGCAATCTGATCTAGTTAAAGAAGTCCCTGCTCACTGCAGGGGGGTTGGACTAGATGACCTCTAAAGGTCCCTTCCAACCCAAAGCATTCTATGATTCTATGATTCTATGACACAGGGATGTGTGGAAAGTGAGCAGTGCCTGGAAATTATACCTTAAGCATTGCAAACGTTTGCTGTCTGTACTCTACATGTGCATCAGGGCACTGAAGGCAGCCCAGAGCAGGTTATTTATCTGCTACCTGTCCTTTCTTGAACCATGGGCATTTCAGTCCCTGCTCAGCCCTGTGGTGCTACTCCAGAGAAAGGCAATGGGTATCGTTTCCTGACTGCCCAAGCAAGGAGGCTCTTTGTGGTGTAAAACACGCAAAGCCTCCTCCCTACTCTGATATCTGGGCTTGAGGCAGCAAGTTCAAAACTTCCTCTGAGAGAAGCAAAATGGCTCAAGAAAGCGACTGGCCCGCCAGATTATCCACTGTTTCAGACCCCAGAGTTGGGAAGGTCTAATTCTTGTTACTGGTCCTTTTGCTTCATTTTCATGGAAAGTATAAGCCACTGTTGGAAAGAAATGTAATTACAGCTTCAGCTGGGTGACACTGCAGACTAGACAGGAAGGGAAAGCTGAGAGCACTGCAGCACTGGCGCTGCTCGAGTGCCACACTGTGCACTGTGCACAGCTGTGCTGCTGGGCGCTATGCACCTCCTTCTTCTAGCTGAGTAACGGGCAACTGGAAAGAGCAGCTGATAAGCGGCTACGTAAGAGACTGGTAAGTCATCTAACTGAGCTTTAACAAGCCTATAGAACCTTCTGCTTGGATTTGGCTGGCTGGGCAGGGGACCTGCTGTGTGGCTAGTCTCCAGGAAGCAGCATCAGGTTTAGCAGCCTCTCACACTGCTCTAGTAAAGAACAAAGCAATCTTTAAGGTTGACATTGTCCAAAAGATTTAATGCCTCCTTCCAAATCTCAGTATTCACACTCCCTCCTCAGCTGCTGCTTAGTCCTGGAAACATCAGTTTCCAAGTGTAACCCATCTGCCAGAACTCAACTGGCAACAACAAGGGCTGCAGTCAAGCTTAATGGTGTGAGCCAGAAACAAGGAAAAGTTCTACTAAATTTTGTTGTCCTTGGTGATTTTATTTTCCCCACTTGCAAAGAGAAATCTGATGGCTTAATGAACATTATTTTTGTTAAAGGGGACAACAAAGCTCTAGCAAGACAGGTAAGCAGTAACCACTGCAAATATTTTCTAAAGTAGAGCTAGAACTTAAACAATTTTTGCTGTGTTTTCTTCTGGTGAGGCAGCTGTTAGGCCAGATGATTGCTCCCCCCTGCTTTCTTGCACTAACCTAAATGAAGAAATTCAGATTCACTCTGTTGAGTTACAAGACTTGCAGTGACCTGTGCAACTTGACTCTGTTAGCTGCTCCTTGCTCTGCCAGCATCCCTCTGTCTGGCCAATCCACCCTGATCCCTGTGCAAAACACGTATGTCCCAAGGCTGTCTGCTGGTGCTTCTCACCCATCATTCTCTGCTTGAGCAGATGTCAACAGACACCTTCTCCATATTTCCTCCCAGGGAGTCCTGGGGAAGGGGGGCTTTGGAGGAACTGGTGATGCCAGGCTAGAGCTGATGTGGAAAGCTGAAGGGATCTCACAGAGCTGTGCTGGTGTGAAAAGTCTGATCTGCGTGTTGCAGGCATGTGAGGAGATTGGTACGTGGTCACCACAAACCTCCCTCCCTAATCCAGAGGGAGAGATAAGCACTGGGTTCCCATCCGAAGATGAAAACAGTCATGTAATTAAGGATGAAGTGCTTGGGCAGGATGGCACATACAGTTAGGTGGATGTATTAGCTCTATTGGATTTATTGGAGCTATTGGCACTTTCCGAGGAACTGTTTGGCAAATTCCCTGTGTCCTTCAACCCCTTTCCCCACTTCTGTTTCCCATAGCAGCAGTCAGATGTATGAACTGTTACTAGCATTGTTGCACTCCATCTGTTTCCGAAAGTAGAGAAAAAATTGCAAGGCTACAAAACCAAGCAGAAGTTTAAAGCATTTTGTTTGGTTTCAGGGGAGAAATGGCTTGTCCCTTTAGCTGCGTCACCATAATAGCAGCTTTCAGCACTGGAAGAATGTCAGCCTTTGCTGAAGTGTTTGCTGTTCAGGTTGCCTAGATGAAATTATACTGTTCCTGCTTTCATCACTCTTATTCACTGTAATCCTCATATTGCTTTAGCCAAACTCCTTAGCTGGATTCCTCCTTGCAATAGTGAGGCTATAACATGCATTGCCCAGCTCCATGTCTGTCTTTCTTGGGCTGCTTCACCAAGACGCTCCCAGAGATTATGGGTGCCTCTTCCAAGGATTTGGAGAGACCTTTGCAAGAGCAGCATTTGTTCTCTCTGATCAGCCAGGAACTCACTCACTGACAGTACAAAACCAGAGTATCAGCCTTCTCCAGCAGCACTGCTGGTTAAATAATGCCTGCTAGGGAAAAGAAAAAGAAAAAGGGGAAAATAAGATAATTAAAACAATTAATAGGTGCCATTCTGAACCACAACAATCCTGTTATACCAGTAAAGGAGGATGGATGACTGAAGGACTGTGGTGATAAGGATGTCCTAGTTAGTAACCAGCAGCTTTTGTATCTGCTTTCCAGAGAATATATCTTTCACTCTCAGGAAGATAATAAACTGGGTTCTTCTTGTGAACTGTAAGCTATGTCAAAGTAAATCAGTGCAAATCCACTGCCTTCACCGACGTTGTACTGCTTTATGGCCACTGAAGGTCTGGCTCCACCACTTACTGACTCTACAGACCAATCCAAGAACTTGCTTGACAAGGATTGTGAGTCTGCAGCTAATTACAGATGAGCCTCAAAATAAAACCAGAGGTCCAAATGATCTTTTCCCAAATTTCAGGGCTGCCTGGAGCTACTGCACAGGTCAGGGTATCATAAGCCACCTTTTGTTTCTCCAAGGTTTCATGTCTCCCCACGTAATTTGAGCTGGGAAAATTCAATCTTGTGATTGCCTAAACGAAACTATTTCCCTGCATCTCACAGACTCCCGGGGGGTCTGAAGTGTGTGCAGCACTGCGCGCCCTGGGACACAGAAACGTGGAGGTGTGTCAAGCTGAAGGGATGTTGATCCGGGCCACAGGTGCGCACAGCTTTAGATCTCACAGCTGGGTTTAGCCTGAGGCCAAAACAACAGCGCTAGCGATGCCGGCAGTTGTAAGCTTTGTCTTTCTCTTGACATACCATCTCTGCATGAGGCCAGCTGCACGTACATCCCAGCAGCGGAATAGCTGAGCTCTCCGAAGTTACACAAGCAAAACTTCCTTCCGTGTGCTGAGCCTCACTTGTAGCTGACCTTAATTTCCCTGTACTCAGTACCCAGCAGCATCACAGACCACAATGAGGCTTGCAGCAGGGAGCTCTGAGGCCAGAAAGTGATATCTGAAGGGCCACCGGCTCATCACTACAACCAGGGATCTATATAGGAGAGCATAAAAGAGCAAAGAAGAAAATAATAACAAAAATAGAGCTGGAAAAGTGAAGCCAAAATTGCACAGGAAATAGCAGCAAAGAAGAACAAGTGTTCGGAATAGAGTTGCTGCAAAAGATCATTGCAAAGGTCAGGGCAGGCTCAGGGGATCGGCAATGACAGGAATACTAAGCATGGCAGGAAACATAAATACATTCTTTTTCCAGTGTTTAGAGAGGGATAATGAGAGCAATGCCGGGGACAGCCATACACTTTCAAGGGGAGTAAAAGAAATAATGAAGGGACTCAAGGTAAAGCCAGAGCGAGCGATAAAGGACTTGCTCTTGTTGCAGGTTGTTAAAGTTTCAGGGCAAGGATTCAGCTCCTGAGGCTCTCAGCAGTGAGCTGTGAGAAGCCGGGGTTGTGCTGGACAGACGGACCTCCCTCCTCATGCTGCTACTGCGGTCTCGTGGCAAGGTCAGGAAAATGACGCAGGTAGTAATGAAACAGGCTCCTTGAATTCAGCAGCTAGTGGGTCCAGCCGGACGGAAAACACCTGGAGAAGTGTAATTAGATTAAAAATAGTCTGCAAGGACTAACAAAAGAAAATCATGCTTAACAAATTATATGGAAACTTATTGTTCCTGAAGTGGGTGACATTAAGACTGACAGGCAGATGCCGTGTGTGTAATTTACCTGGCCTTCAGTACAACCTTCAGTATAGAATAAATGAATACATTAAATTTGCATTTATATAGCTCCTTTTCATCAACACACCACAGCAGAGCACTTTGCAAACATCACATGGACCATACAAAACATGCATCCATGACAATTTGGGACAAAGAGATGATTGGGAAAGTGGGTCCCGATGAGGCTGTGTGTTGGAGATGTGGATGTCTCTTGCTGGAGGTGCATGGTCCACACCCGGGTGCCCATAGTCTGTCCACAGAGAGCCACTTAATGATGGGGACATAAGCCTGAAAATCACTTGGAAAACTATACAAGTGAATTCCTGCTGGCCAACTCACACAGACTCTCCCTCTCTCCAAGGGGAATCCTCAACCAGCGGGTATCTGGGGTGTCCCCTACCCTCTTTTGGCTTTTAGGGTGTACATTGGTCTGAAGCAGCCTCACACCTCCCAGGTCCTGCAGCAGCAGGTGGAGTTGCATTAGTACAACCTGCTCCTGCCGAGGATGGCCCATAATGAACAAGTCCCTTAGCAAAATGCATATAAAAGCTTCTTTACTTCTAAGTGGCCTCTGCTATAGCAATAAGGTAACATACCAAACTTTATAGAAGCACCTAAAAGCCTCATTTAGAATTGGTCGTAATATTTTAATAGGTCATGATGGTTTTTTTCAGTGAAAACCAGCAGAATTGTTTCCGGGTAGCTGAGATGTGGTTTATATCACCCTTATAAAAAAATTGTTTTTTTTTTTTTATTTTTCTGAAAGATGGTTAGAATCATAGAATCGTTTAGGTTGGAAAAGACCCTTGAGGTCATTGAGTCCAACCATAAGCCTAACACTGCCAAGTCCACCACTAAAACATGTCCCTATGCGCCACATCTACCCGTCTTTTAAATACCACCAGGAATGGGGACTCCACCACTTCCCTGGGCAGCCACTTCCAATGCTTGACAACCCTTTCCATGAAGAAGTTTTTCCTAATATCTAATCTAAACCTCCCCTGGCACAACTTGACGCCATTTCCTCTTGTCCTATCACTTGTTACTTGGGAGAAGAGACCAACACCCACCTCGCTACAACCTCCTTTCAGGGAGTTTTAGAGGGCAATAAGGTCTCCCCTCAGCCTCCTTTTCTCCAGGCTAAACAACCCCAGTTCCCTCAGGTGCTCCACATAAGACTTGTGCTTCAGACCCCTCACCAGCTTCGTTGCCCGTCTTTGGATGCACTCCAGCACCTCAATGTCTTTCTTGTAGTGAGGGGGCCCAAATACTGAACACAGTATTCACAGTGGGGCTTCACCGGTGCTGAGTACAGGGGGACGATCACTTCCCTCGTCCTGCTGGCCACACTATTTCTGCTACAAGCCAGGATGCTGTTGGCCTTCTTGGCCACCTGGGCACACTGCTGGCTCATATTCAGCCGGCTCTCGACCAACACTCTGAGGTTCTTTTCTGCTGGGCAGCTTTCCAGCCACTCTTCCCCAAGCCTGTAGTGTTGCATGGGATTGTTGTGACCCAAGTGTAGGACCCAGCACTTGGCCTTGTTGAACCTCATACAATTGGCCTCAGCCCATCGATGCAGCCTGTCCAGATCCCTCTGTAGAGCCTTCCTACCCTCAAGCAGATCAACACTCCTGCCCAGTTTGGTGTTGTCTGCAAACCTACAGAGGTTGTTGCACAGTTCTATGGTCGAAAATATTCCTGCAGTTGAACCCTGCTAGCAATCACTTCAAGGCTATGCAAGGCAGGAGGATGGCTTTTTCACACTAAAAGTTTCAAAATCATGACTAATGTGGAAGAGTTAAAGATGACTTTCATGGCTCGCTGGTGAAACCAGTTTGGAATTTCAAATTGCCATCTCAGAAAAATCACTATTAACTGCTCCCCCAGGCCTGGCACTGCACCAGGGAAGCTGGGGGCTTGTCCTGGCACCGCATCATCACTAATGAAGGGACAGACTCTGCCGTCCATCTCTCAAACTTAATGGCCAAATAATGAGTGGAAGTTATAGCACATACAAGAAATGGACACTGTGGATTTGTGAAGGTTTTCTAGCTTCAGTTTGGCTCCACTTCAAAAACCAAATGTCACTGCACCTTGTTTTACTGAGGAGGAATTGTGAAAAAAATGGGACAGAAGATGAAATGGGGGAGGAGGGGTCTGTTCTTCCCCCTGCAAGCAGTTTCCTGAATCCTGGGAAACTCAGGAGAGGCAGCAGGAAGAGCCTACCAACTGTGGGTTCGGGATATAGCCCAAGGACTGCAGCTCCGTGACCCCAGTTCCAGCAGAGAGGGACCATAATTTTGTCTCCCTGCGCTCGGACCCAGGACACTATCAGGTGTACAGTCAGCCCCAGCCAGGCTGCTCACAGTCTCTGCTCTCTTCTGTGCGATGTAGCCTTTGCTGCCTTAGGTAACTGACTTCACAGTAATTGTGTCAGCAAGGATTTTAGCAGTGTGTTGGCATGAGGTCTGTACAGAACTTTGCAGTTCCTGGTTACCGGTTTATCCTGTGGGCTTACAAGCATTTAATTATCATCTCCAGCACTGCCAGAGTCCCATGCAAGCACAAGGCTACGTCCCGCCACATCTGTATGGTACTGCAAACTTGTATGTGGAAGGAATATCTATCAGCAGCTTAAGTGGCTCTAATTAGCTAGTTGCAATTTTTTAAAACAAAAAAACTTTCCCCTGTTCCTTTGTAACTTGTAACCATTTTTTTCTGTTTTAAAGCTGTATAAAGTGCTTTGCCAGTATAAATAACTTAAAAATCCACCTCAAAGTTGTCTCCTCTTCAAACAATCCATGACTTATTCCAAAAGTATTTATGACGTGAAACAATTATGAGAAATTGCACTGGAAGCTGTCTCCAGAGTCTGATTTTAACAGATTATTTTTATTAGAAAACACCAGGGAGTGTTAGTGAATGACAACTTGAAGAACTGGTTTATGGCAGTCTTTTCAACAGCTATCTCTCCGCACTTACTCCACATCAATCTTAAATGAGTATCTCCTTCAAGGCTTATCTCATCTGCTCCAATTTTAGAAACAATTTAATAAAGTGCATTTATCACCTCTTCTCCACACAGAAGCTTGGCTAGTTCTGCCTTTATGTGGCTCTTATGTGCATCTCAACCTTGATCTCCTTTTCCTAAAAACACGCTCATCAGCCTTTCGATGAAGGGCATTTTCTCCTCCTTTTTCACTCCTTGAGGCTAACATGTCTGAGCTGTACTCATGTTGTTGCACTAAACTGTTCATTTTTTTGTCGTTCAGCTTTTAATGAGGGTCAGTCAATAACGGTTGTAGCAGAGTGTTTATGATCCCACTGCCTTCATGTTTCAGCACTGTAAGGCATGGGGCATGGTCAATAGTGCGGTTTTGTGGGAAGGCAATGTGCTTTTCTCCCAGGCTTCCAGTGCCAGCAATGTATGTGCGCAGTGGCTTCAGGGCAAGCTCCTGAGATGGAGCTCGAGTCTGCCTAAAATCTCAGGTACCACATATATATTCATTAACATCAGTGTTGTTTAATGATACCCATTGTGCATTTTAATGAGACTTGGCTCTTAACATGTGCCAAGCCTAGGCCAGGCTCTGCTCCCATCTGAAACTCCACTGGAAAGATAAACATACCTTTATGGTGGAAGAAAAATGTGTTTTGGCACAATGCAAAGATCCACTAGTGTCTTCCTTCTGGTTTTCATTCTTTTCAGTGGAAATATTGATATTCTTGGTTATAATGGGGAGCAAGGGGATGTAATTCAGACTGACAGCTTCCAGGAGCTTTTTGTACAACCTTTGGGTATTTCTCAGTAATTCTGTACTATGGGCTGGCCTTGGGGCCTCTTCTCTCCAGCCCTGCTCTCAGGAGGGCCAGTTGCAATTTTGACTTCTGTGCTCAGTCCCTGTCCTTCACTTTGTCTCTTGGGGAGCGGATGGGGAGAGAGGGGACCCACCTGCATGGAGGGGGAAAAAAATCCACAATCTGCCATTCCTGTGAGGAGCTGAGCTCCTCCCATGTCTGCTTCACAGCAAGGAAGGGACAATTCCTGGGCACTCAGGGCACCCTGACTCTCATGGTGCTTCACGGGACTGTCCCATGCGACTGCAGTGGTAGTGCTGTGGCTTTCCACTTTAATTGGGCTGTTTTGCTAAGTTTATTTTTTTACTCTTTGATTTTGCCTCTCAGCTCATCATGGTGACTGGTTCTCTGCTCTCATACCCAATATTCCACCATTAGTATTTTATATACAGCAGGCTCCCCCAGCAGAGTCATGCACCCCTCGCTGCCACGTAACCCCTTTGCTCCTACCCAAACTCAGTGTGCACTGGAGGGTTTGTACACTTTCACCCTAAATCAGGTCTTGCCTCTCCTCCACCTCAGCATTACCTCCACTGCTGTCAGCCCTTCTCTCCCCGGGATCCTTCCCAATGGTGTGCACATTTGCACATGATTGTTGCTGTCCTCCTTTTTTCTGATGTCAACAACTGTCCCAGATGCTGCAGCTGTGTATTGAGGAGCCCACTCAAGTCTAAGGTGGTTAAATGGTTTCAGGAATAAGCCGTGATTGAGTTTCCAGTGATCAAAAATAGAGGCATTTCTCTCATATGTGGTGTAAGTTGTGCTTGGTGTGGGTTCAGTTCACTGGTGAAAGCTACCACTAACACCAGGGTTGTGTGGACTTGATGGTATCACTAGCATTCATGTTTTTATGCATTGGAATAATTTCTGGAGTGACCTTCTATTAGCCCATGTATTGACCACTTTTAAAAGAGTAATGAGTTCCTTTTGACCCACCAAAACAGAGCAGAGCGTGGGCTGCCTGGTGGCATTAGCAAGGTGATTGAACATCCAGCGGTCTTCTTGTCACAGCAATGCGAAGGAGAGAGGAGCAGGAGGAAAGAAGTAAATTAGCTCTTTTCGTGTTGGAACAGGGAGCATGTAATAAAAAAGAAGTCATTCAGAAATAAATGACTGAGATGGCTTTTAAAACAAATCAAAGATATACACACACACGCTTGTTCTCACACAAAACCCTGTAAGAATTATTTGGCAAAGAGGGGACTGATCTTGTCCCCTGCCCACCACTGGGAGCTCTCATTTGCCTTTGCTTTGTTCTCACCACAAAGATGCAAATGGGGGTGAGAAATGGCTCGGCAGGAATCTAATCTCATGACAAACATGAGAGTAATATTGGGCTACGTTATAAATGTAGTTCAGCTTTATCACAGTTCCTGCATGACAATGCTCAGCGCTATATGGTCAGGCTCTCTCTCGCAGGCTGCCTTTCAGGGACGGCACATCGGCCAGGAAAGCGTTTTCAGAGAATATCCATGCTGATTTCCTGACTTTTCAAGAAAGATTTTAAACCCTTACCCAGGCAAGTCAAGGCTGCTGGGAACATTAAAGCCTGTCTTTGGTCTTTTCAGGGAGTCAGTAGTATGTGTCCACAGAAATTCCCTCACACCTGGAAGAGAAGAGACATGCTTTTTTAACTGATTAATTAGCAAAGGTTACTGAAGTGTTGGCTGGATTCGACAGCTGGCTGGTTAACCCCTGCAACAGCAAAGCCTGGAGAAAATGCACTGCAGCGATCGCAGGCCCATGGGGCACGCTCCACTGCACATATGTGGGTGCCTGCTGGACACCAGAGTCCAGGCTGCAGCTTGTAACAGTGGGGCCACACCGACCTATGCTGATGGACCCACCCCGTCAAGCCTGCCCAAGGATAACTCAACATATTTGAGGTTCTCAGTGGCAATATACATCCTTTTCTCTATACGCTACTTCCTCTGGTCAACATTGCTTTGAAATGTGAGTTTATTAAAAATAAGAAGGCATAGCTGCTCAGGTGATTTTCCATATCATGTATCATAAGTCCCTACAGAGAAACGGAAATAGATATATGTCTGGAGGATCCTTCAATTTGTGCTAGTGAACCAGCTGGTTAAACCAGATAAGCAAAGCAGTGTGTTTTCAAGTAAATCCATGAAAATCACACTACTGAAACAGTGATGCCAGTGTCCAAGGGTTGGGAAGAAAGTGTCTCTCCTTCCACCCTCATTTGCCTTTCTCACTCACAGTGGCAAAGCCCAGTCCCAGCCCTCACATGGGTTATTCTGTTTTGATGCATTACATGAAGTGGCCAAGGGAAGATTACTAATGCCATGCTAACCAGCATTTTTCCTCTTCAAAGTCTAAAGCCAGAGATCAAAGCTCAAAGCCAGGTGTTTGGAGCAAAATTAGATTTTTCCTTTGATTTTCCAAATTGCTGAGCATTACAAATTCAGCAGATGTCAATGGTGCTGCAAGTCCTCAGAAAGCACATTTCAAGTCCTCGCAGTCAATGGTACTGTATGTACCTTAGTCCTTGGGAAAAAAATACCAAGTCAATTTTATTAGCTGACTCAATCAGCACAAGAAGAGCCTAAACTTATGTCTGAAAACATCCTGGTCTTATCCTTGACAAGTCCTGACTTTTAATTTTTTAAATGTGCAGGACCTGAATATCTTTATTCCACTTCTAAGCCTCCTGGTCTATCAACATATGTGTATCCTGAGAGTAGAGAAGTAAAAGATTATACAAAATCTTTCACCTTTACTATTTGAGTAAGAGAACTGTTACCGAGATTGTCGTGAAGACCTCTGTGCACAAGGAGCCAAAGGCAGAAAATCAGTAGAGAAAAGGCTGTGTCTACATTTACAAGTAATGCAGTGCAATAGGAGTGGATCTGCAGAGCGATGGAACTGGTACCAAGGACCAAAGTCGGCACCATACATGAGTCAGGATGCTTTACTTTGGAAGAGCTCCAGTCTGGTCCTGTCAATGGCCATTAGAGGCTGGAACTCATTAAGGACTTCCCACATCTTCCAGTTTAGTTTGATCTGAAAAAAAGACCCCAGTTTATGCACTTTGTAATCCTGCCGCAATGCAAAACAATGAGTGGGAAGTGAAGATGATCAGGAGATTTGCTTGAAAAGTTCTCTAAAATTTGAACCAAAGCAGGAAAACCCCCACACTGATTAAAGAAGCACATCACGTATTTCCAGTCCATACCCAGTTCTCACATTCAGGGAAAAAAATGAGGAAAGAGAAAATTCACACTTTTGTTCAGCACCTGTTGCAGCATCTTCTGTGTTTTCTGATGCATAAATAAAGTGGGAAGCCTTCATTTAAAGAGGTCTCTGGGAGTTGTACGCATGTAAAGCAGCATGCTGAAGTCCAGGAGCTTGTTGTGACATTGCACAAGCAGGGATAATCTGTGACAGTGGCTTTTCAGCTTAAAAGTATGACTAATTAGTAAACACTTAGGAGGTCTTACTCTATGATACGAAAAGTGTAATTTAGGTTCAGATACAGCATTTGTATTACAGTTTTCCCCTTTGCTTTATGTTCCCGTTCCTGTTGCCATCCATCTGATCTCCAAACTGAAAGCTGAAGTTGCATTCCTACTTCACGAGACTGAAGCAACACATATCACACTGGTGAGCATTAAATAGCAATCTTTATATGTCCTTGAAGAAACCAGAAAACCTCTGCCTGTAAGGACATGAAAAACTGTTAAAACAGAGAAGATAAATTGTGGCTGACAAGGGGCTGTAGGATGAGGCCCCTCTTTGAGGAAAGACCTAATAAATTAAAGGTGACTTACAAAAGGTTTCCTTTTGAAAGGAGATAAATTCAGAGATCCGTCTCACCAGAAGTGCGCATACCAGGGAACACAAAAACCCTGCCTGCTCACGAGGGCAGAGGCGACCTGTCTCCATCTTCTTGCACCGCAACTTCTTGCAACAAAACTAGGCTCATGCCCTTGTGAATTTGCCTTGCATCTTCATGTTTCATGTGACAAAATATCCCTGGAGGATTTGGCTGTTTCTCCAACGTGGTTTGTGCTGTAGCACCAGCTCCTGGAAACTAGGTGCTGTTCGGTGCTCAGGCAGCCTTGCATGCAATGGGGACAGCAAAGCCAGCCTGAGCAGCTGGGTCAGTGCTGAGGGGGTCAGCGCTGAGGGGGTCAGCGCATACTAAGCTCCATGGGGCTAAAAGCAATTGAATTTTAAGATGAGCCAGCTAAGGTACAACTTTGTGGCCTCAGGCATTGGATGGTAGGTGTATG
Organism: Balaeniceps rex; assembly: GCA_013401315.1. Lineage (NCBI taxonomy): Eukaryota > Metazoa > Chordata > Aves > Pelecaniformes > Balaenicipitidae > Balaeniceps > Balaeniceps rex. The sequence continues at coordinate 94,370 of VYZW01045689.1, forward strand.
TTTTGGTCAAAACCTGGCTGAAGCACTCAGGATAAAGCTTGACTCGCTGCACAGCACAGCAGAGGAAGGGGAGGGAAGTCAAGAGCAAGGCTGAGCTTGGCTGCGGGCTGGCTGGGTGTCAGGGTCCGCACCAGTGCATGCAAGTACTTTCGAAGCAATCCTGCAGTGAACAACAGAAAAATTCAGACCCTGAACATGTTTCATGGATCACAGAATAACAGAAGTCAGAAAGGAGCTTGGGGTCATCTGGTCCCACTCCAATTCACAGCAGGGATAACCCCCAAGTCAGAGCTGGTCACTGAGGGACTCGTCCAGCCAGGTACTGAAAATCTCAAAGAATGGAGGCTCCAGCACTTGACCTCTCCCACGGTGAATTTTTTTTTCTTCCTCTGTCCAAAGTTCTCCTTGCTGCAGCCTGTGCCCATTGATCTTAAATCTTGCAAGGATGTAGTTAGTGATGCCTCACATTCAGCTGCTCCTCCAGCACAGAACTGCTCCTCACAGTCAGCCCCACCCCCAGGGCTGTCCCAAGCACAGGATTTTGCATTTGTTTTGCTGAACCTCAGGATGTTACAGCCAGGATGTGGTCCCACGGGTCCCCAGCCAGCCTTTTTTAGAGCAGACCTCAGCTAGTATAGCTAATGAAGGCTTACTGCAATCAGCAGCAAAACCATTAGGATCTGTCTCTGAATTTAGAGAAAAGTACTAATGGCAAGGCAGTCCTATAGAGGATGACAAGAAAAAGAAAAAGGACTTGAAAAAAAATACAGACTGTCCCAGTCCCTTCAGTCTTTTCTTGGATGACGAGACCTCAGAACTATGTGGAGATGGGTACCAATTTCTAACAAACCGTGACTGCACACAAATGCACGCTACAGTTTAGCAGCGCCTGAAGCTGTGATCCCTGAAGCAGAGCCCTCTAACACTTGTGCTAAGAGAAAACCACTTGTGCCTTGAAACACGAGGAAAGCTGTCCACTCTCTGGGATCAGCCGCTTGAGGGAGCCAAGATGACGTGCACTAAGAACCAGCAGATTATATAAGCATTTTCGGAGTGTTTTAGCTGGAATCGCTCTCTTTTTCTGTAATGCTAAATCTGTTGGGTCAGAAAGCTCGGAGAGCGTCTGTCTCAGATTTAAATGCTTTTTAATTTGGCTTCCAAAGAAAGTCTTGCACGGTTGTGCTGTGTTTGTGTTTAGTCTGTCCCCCTTCATAACTTTTGATGGTGTGTGTCTCAGTTTTCAACAGATTTGATATCTGTTCAGAAGTCTTAACATTAACTTACTACAAGTTGCATGAAAACAGACAGAAAAGAGTCATGAAAATAGGTAAAGTGATTTCCTTTTATGAAATCAGCTAATATAGTTGGAAAAAATACATAACTTCTTGTCCCGCAAAATTTCCTTCAGGTCCAAGCCTACTGTCTCTATTTTAAACATTAGAGACTCCATAGAGGAGAAAGTTATAGGAGAGTTATAGGAAAGCAGTTATATGCCATAGGAAATCAGGATGCAGTGGTGAAGGAGATACTAATTTAGGTATTACCCAGCGACTTTTTCAACATGGTTCCCTTTTCCCCTCACTCCCTCTCTCCAAGACCCAAGTACTATTTTCTCCCATCTCATGAAATCCAACCCCTACCTTAATGTTAAGCCAGTATTTTCAGGAACATTATGACTCCAAGGAGAAAGCTCAGAGACTTAACTTGTCCTAGTTTTTTAGCCCATGGGATTTACCACACAGTGAAGATTTCTCCATGGAGCCAAGAGACTTTTCCAGCTCTTTTGTGGATCCCACGAGAAATATTGCCTCTCCTAATAGGACTTTGTACTACATGATTTAACAGTTTCAGTCTGAGGGTATATGCATGCCAACCACCTCAATGACCCTGTGTGAGGGTGGTGGGACCTTGTACCCATGGCGATCTTGTCCCTGAAGGACTACGATCTCCTAGGCATGACATAAGTGAGGAAGAGAGAAAACTGAGAGTCAAGGTAAGAGACAAGGGGAGGCAGAGCAACCTAAAAGAGAGGGTTACATGCCACACTTACCTAGCACCTACAAGGACCACCACACCCTTCCCTCTCTGGTTTTACTAAGTTGTAGTCTTCTGTGGGTGTGTTATGGACAAGACAGGTTTTTGCAAAGGCTCTTAAAGGAAAATGGTAAAACTGTTCAAGTTTTGTAAACCATTGCCCAAGTTTCTTTTAAAATGCTGTTCAAGTTTCAAAAATGATTGCTACAAGCCTACGGAAAGTGACAACACAACACTTCGATTTTACTTGTAATTCATCTCCATGCGTACTGGGGAATAGCGTTAGCATTTTGGCAGCAGTGTTACATTATGAGCTCTCATTTGTGTTTCTTTTTTCCCCTGGGTGGATTTATTTCTTGTCCACATAAAAATGCAGAGACTGCTCCATCCATCAGGTCCATGGCATGCAAAGGAGATGCTATCAAAACGTGTCTTACATCCTGGCAAGGAAAACTCAGCATCAGCAGAGTCATTCAGCAAGTGGACAGAAACAGATGCCTGAAACAAAGTTTTCATATTAGCAGATACTGTATCAAATAAATCAATAAATCAAAAAATAATAACAAACGACAGCAATGACATCATTGCTATACACTGAAATACAACAGCAGCAAGTCAAGCCCATAATGCCACTTGACTGTAAGAACAACCTTAGAAAGACTCCACCTGGGGCTAGGGATAGGATTGGCACATGACAGAAGGATGATAATAAACATCATGCCTCTTGTCCAGAAGAAACCTTTCTTCTGAATAGACAGAAGGTGTCTATCCAAGAGCATTAAATCCATGTGCTTTTAAAAAAACCCTCATTTGGTAGTGCATGTACATATGTGTTTCTTTCTCTTCATCTACCTATGTATGCAAACACACACACACAGAGACATATTTCTTTCCTCAGCATCATGAAAGATAGAATGGCCTTTAGGTAAAATGCCTATACATGAAGCTTCACGGTATAAAAATCTGCCTCCTCCCAGCAGTCCCAAATATATATTGCAGAAGCTGTTGAGAAGGAGTAAAAGTAAGCATCAGTACCATTCACCTTCTGTTGTCTTGTCCTTGTATTCAGGAAAAAATGTTCCTATATTTAGAAAGTAGAATTAGCACTGAAGCAATTTTCACATCACTGGTCCTTCAGCCTCCTCAAATATTGTTTGTGGTATCTGCTTTCATGCAAGAGGAATGGGGCCACATAAAAGCAATCACAAGGATGGAAATGTTCTCAGCAGGAGGAAAAGGGATTATCAAAAAGCAGAGGAATAAGACTTCCGAATGTTTTGTAGTCCTGGACATCCATATGCCATTTGAGCTATGTAGAGTGCTGACAAATAGATCTAAAAATAAAGAATGCATTATTTATTAACTTATTAAGCTTTCAGAAAAAGGAGCTGAATACGTTTGGCTAATAAACTACGTTAGATCACATCCATAGGAAGACACATGGATATAAATTGGCTGAAGTGGACATTTACAGGTCTTCAAAACATGATACCAGAGAGCAAATTAAATGGAGAAAACAAGCCGCTGATAACATAGCATGAAGGCTGTTTGTTGGGATCTCATGACCTTCCAGCCCTTTGGGATGAGCAAAACAAACTGCTGAATGCACCAGGATGTAAAGAGTTAATTTACAAGCGGGACAGCCTGGATCAGCTTCCTCAGGCCACCTTCTCACAAAGTCTGCATCCATATTTGCACCCTTGCCTAGCTATGCTGAATGGAGAGAGATTAGCAGGAGAGGCTGGAGTGAAGGTGACTTGTTCTGTGGTCTGATGTCTTTTTACTGTCCAAGGAAAGAGGTACACGGGTGCCTGGAGAGGTCCAGTCTGTCTCCATGCTGCTCTGTATGGCACAGGCCAGGTTCAGAGGCAAGGCATGGGTCTTGAACGTTGTCATGATTTTTGTGGGAATTAGACTTAAATGATGACTGCTCACTGTTATCATTTAATCACTTAAATGATAACTGCTCATTGCAACCATACACATGGAGGTTATATAAAAAGCATCAAGAGTTGAGGACTTCAGAGCCTGTGGTGCTCTTCCTGGGCTGTTGGGCTGGAAAGGCATGGAAGTGGCTCTCCTTTGGTCCAGTTCCAAGTCAGAGCAGTGTTATGATCTTTTGTGGGTATAAAGTAAGGCTCCTTTCTCACTCTTCCCCCATCCTCCAGCCAGGCATCTCCCTGTCCCCATGCTAACCATCCCTTCCCCACACGATGAGACCAGCTCAGGACAGCCTGGTTGTATGCCAGCCCTGCCAGACATCAAGGGAATGAAGGCCAGAAGGGGAGAGAGCACAAAAGCATATATCAGAATCATGGATAAATTTTTTGCGAAGTGAAAAGCCCTGATGGAGAAGGAAACCCCCAGACCATACAAAAGTTTGTTTGGTGATGAAGTAGGAAGGGAAAAAAATTTCTTCTCCTCAGCCCTTGATTTCAAGACATGCATTATATATTGTTTATTTACATATTTATCCACGGCCTTTTGCCAAAGCCTTTCTTACAACCTCACCTTGAAAACTACGCTGCGCACTAGCCTAAGGAATCTGAATGCAATAGTGCCGTCGGGTGCCTATCAATAACTTCTGAAGCTACTGGTCAATGTTAATTGCACTTGGCAGGCTGAAGTTTCAGAGAGAAAGTTTTCACTAGTTATATTAGGAAAAAAAGAGGGGGAAAAAGTGACAAAGAATGTGAATGGATGTTCCAGGCTGCAAGCTAAACTCAGCTCAACCTAGAGAAAAGAGGGCTTTACCTCAAGGCACAAGGTCTTAGTACAGGTTTCACACTTTTGCTCATAGGATTACTTATTTGTTTTATGACTTCTTTTATTCCATTGTCTCCAGATGGCCAGAAACTGGTGTGAGATGTAATTGAAAGAACAACCATTACCTGTGTTTTGAAAGGAAATCCTACCAAAAAAGAATGGGTTTTGGTTTGAACTCACAGGTTTTATTTTTTATATTCAAAGAGAAAAATAAGGACTTTTTTTTTCTGTTCTACCTGTAAAATTATATGACTTCTTGGTTTTGAAAAGGTCACATCACCTGATGTAGTCATTGCATGCAGCTGTTATGTAATTGTTCCTCATATTTCTATAAAAAGGCAGTAATTGGAAGAGTTTCTTGGATGTTATTATGTGGCAGGTACCTCCTGGGGACAACAACAATAGCTATTCATCTGGAGGCAACAGGCCCGCATAAGGAGCTCAGAGCTGCCCGCAGGAACTGGCGTGGACCTGAGGAAGTTATGTGCTCCCACTCTTCACTGTGGAAGACAACGGTGGAGCGTGGGCAGACGAACTTTGTCGGCTCCATCTGTCTCACCGGCTCAGTGAGTCAGCTTGGAAAGCAGCATCCCTGTGCCCATGCCGTTCCCCTCCTCAGGACCAGGAGCAAAAACCCTCCACTTATAAGGGCCAAATACTGCCAGCAGCTGAGCAATCTGGAGCACAGCAGCTCAGCTTGCTGCTTGGCGATGGAGGGGAGCAGAGCAGGCAGGGAGGACTCCTCTGCTCTGCAAGGATGCAGGTGTTGGGTGTGAGCTTGCTATGACCTGCTTGCTTCTGCCACAGGCATCCATGGAAATGCCCCAGATTTGATAAGTAGAGGGGGATTCAGGACATTTCTCCACAGTCGCAGAGTCAGCAAGGCACTAGCCAACTCCCTGCAAGAGAGACTGTGCCCAGACTGAGGGCCCCGTTTGCAGCAGAGCGTGTGAACCAGGACCCGCTGGCTGCTGGCTCCCTCCCCTTTCCTGCCAAACTCTCCAGAAGGACCCGTGGGGGGACATTTGCCTCAGCAGGATGGAGCAAGAAAGGTTCAGGGCTCCCTGTTTCCTGGAACGCCCACGTTGGGAGTAAACGTCAACATATTAGAGGGAAAAAAGGCCCCCTCTTCTGTGTTCCCTGTCGCTGGCTGCAACGCCCTGCTTTGGCTAATGGTATTGCCCAGCCTTCCCAAGAGCACAAAACTGTTCTTAAGTCTTCTCGCTCCACCTTTACCTGGAAAGGATGATGAAGGCCATGCAGTATTACACAGTATTTACATATTTACATATTACATTTACATTAGAAAACTGACTTTATAACTCAGTGTTTACGAGTTTCTGTTCAGAGGGGTTGCAGAGAAGCAACACATTTTTTTCGCCCAGTGGTCTGAATTGGGTGTCACTAATTTCCAACTCCTGAAGCCTGGCAAGAACAAAATGACTGATATATACAGGACCCCCCCCAAGGGAGTAAGTGCCAAAATAACTCATCTGAGGAGCTCCCCCACGCTGGAGTGCCACCTAATGCTAACTGCGACGCCACAGTTAATTGCAGCAGTCAGCTGTTGCTTTTCATCTACAAGTCCTGCTCAGTTTAATTAACCTTTTGGGAATTAGCATTTTGTTGACTTACAGTACCTGCTTTGAATTTCTGGCAGTGTTATAGAAACGCTGTCTTGATTGCAAAGTGACTTGTTTCACTCAGAGCGGGGCGATGCCCAAAGGCAGTGCCTTTAAAGAATGGTCCCTGGGCAGCAGCAGGTTGATCCTGGGTCAGCAGAGCCTGGAAGGAAACAGCTCATACCTCTACTGGCGCCTGGCTCATGCCCCACCATGCTGGAATTGCTCATTTGCTCTCTAGACAGGGTCAGGTGCAGGTTCCTTGCTCCTCCCAAAGTCTCCCGAGCACTCTTCGTACTTGTTCATCACCTTGTGTTTACAGTCATTTCCAAGCACCTTCTTCCAACTGGCAGCTGTTCTGCCTGCATTTACCAAGTAACATTCGTGTTCTGCGTCTGAAAAATCACCAGGTGACAACCTGCTGGTTGCAAGAAACGATGCCCATCACAGGCAAGTGCAACTCACTGCTGTACCTGGGACAGATTTCTCCCACCCATATGCTCTGTCTCCTGGTGTAGTGAGGTGTTGACAAGTTCAAGGAAGTGTCTGGCCGGGAATGAGATGAAAGTTTGGCTAAGCAATGTATGTCTTGGGGCTTGCAGCTATCCAAGAGCCAGCCTGGCCTTGGGATACAGCTTTGTTCAGGTTCCTTAAATGACACTGGCAGGAATACCTCAATCAAAGAAGGTGTTTCCAGTCTCTGAAGAGGGCTGTACTGACACCTTCTCCTACCTTTACCACCTACATCTAGACTGTGGCTTTCCCCCCTTTGCTTATCCCTGGGTGACATCTGAGGAACCTCTGAGGGGGGCACGAGATGAGATTATTGCAGGGGGTCAAAGGGAACAACAGTCACTGGGGCTGCGGGAAGTCAGACTGGTGCTTGAGCTGGAAGGGACTGCTGCAACACTGGAGTGCAGGAAAGGGAGGTAATGCCATTGTGGCACTGGCTGGTGGTAGGCTGGGGATACTGGAGACAAGAGGGCTGCAAAGGCTGCAAAGCAGGGGGCGTGCTGAGTGGTGTCCACGATAGCATGAGTGACTGCTCCCAGTTCTTGCTGCCACTCGCTATTTGTCCTGTTTTTTCCTGATTCAGCCACAACCACCATATCTGAGAGGAGAGCGAAGTTGGCCAAGGTGTTTGTCCCAGAAGCCAGGGGAGTCCAGCCCAGCCCTGCTCCCTTGCACGCACCTCCAGCAAGGGTAGTTGGCCTGGCCTCACCAGGAGAGGACTGTTTCTCCCAGGGCTGACTTAACCAACCTAATACCGTGACCTGACCTCCTCCTGTTCTCCATGACAAATGAATCCCAAGCTGCTCGCCTGGGGATTAAACACCGCCTGTCTGGACCTCTTCTTCTTCCAATAAGGCAGCTGGGAGGGCATCTTTAGCGTGGCAGCATCCAATGCACACAAAACTCCCTCTGCAGCAGGTTGACCCTGGCCTCCTACCATCCACTCTGTGGTTGACTTTCTCCCCTGCCTTTGGACAGTGCTGAGAACAGAAGAAAATCAATGTGGCTTTGTCAAATAATTGTGGGTTGTGTTCTGGGCAGAGAACCGGTAAAGCACATTAAAGGTATCCTGGATCGATACGATTCATGCAACATTTGAGCTTCTGTTAGCTCTCATACTAATGCACTTTAATCTTTACCTCTGGTTTGGGGGACTTTAATGGGATCTACTGTAAAATCAGTTTTCTGTGGAAAGGGTAAGAAGGGTATCATCTGTGAAAAACAATGGGAAGTGCTGGTTTTCCCATAATCATACATAATTACCAAAAAAATACCACTTTCCCTTCCCCACCAGAGATCTATAAACTTCTTACTCAGAAGTCTGACTGTAATTTAAGAATATAAATAAGAAACACAAAAGTCAAAATATAAAAAAGATGGACCTAGATCATTTAGAAAGCTAATGCACAGACATTCAGCCATTTTCCTGGTAATTTAGCAGTCACTTCAGAAGACAACATAACATTGACACCCTTTGCAGCAGGAAAAAAGCAAAGTACTCTGCTATCAAAGGAGTTATCTTCAGCACATTTTCTGACTGAGGTTTGGTGGGGTTTTTTATCCCCTCCCCAGGTGCATCAGTCTTGGCATGAAACAGAATAATTACTGCTGGTTTGTAAAGAAAGGTGATAATTTTAAGCACATTCTGGGCTCTTTTTCTTGAGGGAATTCAGTTGAAAACCTGTTCTTTTCAACTGCAGTTTTCAATATTGCTAAATTACTGTACCATTCAATGTAGGAGTGACTGATTTGCTGCCATGTTGTTTGAGACTACATTTACCTGACTGCTTGTGTATTTCCACTTCTTGCAAAATTCTTCATCAGAAAATGATATCATTAATTTCATAGCAATTTGTTATTTTATGAGGAAGTGAATAAGGCTCAGTTTGACTGCTTCTATTCTGCATTTACAGGGGATGAGAGTTCAAAAGGGCCCTTGCTTCATCTAGCTGATATGTTTCCTATAAACAGAGCTAGTCACAATTTCAGAGACTGAATTTGCAGTAGTTACTTGGCCAGGGAAAACATTTTATGGTTCAGTTGTTTTTATAAATAAACACCAGGTTTGATTCGCCAGTCCACCTACACTCTGTTTTGTCAATGGAGTTACAACAGAACAGCACTGGTTTTATAAAGGGAGAATCATGCTTGTTACAGTCTGTTACTAAGTAACACATTTTTTTCCATGTGTTCTTCTACCTAACAAAATTCTTTATTTTAGGGCATTATTCATCCCTCCCTGCCCTCCTCCAGTCCAGGATATTTCCCATATTAGCCTGCGTAAGAGTAGAGTTTTCCATCTTAACAAAAGCAATGGGTCACTTCTCTTCCAAAATCCACTGGATGAGCTGAGACATCGCACCCCATCCTGTGTTTCCTAGTAAGAAGCATTAGGCTAGGCTGTTCAGGCTTTAGGTTTTCACCTGAAGATGCAAGGAAATTCCCAGCTGAGATTATATTGCCTTCTACATTAATTATGTACCTAATTCTCATTGCTCTGGAAGGAGAGACAAACCCCTGAGCTCTCTGGAGTTCAGTCCTGTTTGATGCTCATATGCACTGGCACCTTCTGCTCGGCTCGCTGTGACTCTCACCCTGCCAAAGATCTCCAGCCCCATGGCAGGGACCAGGCTTTCAGGAAATCCTCTCTAACATCGGCCATAATAAAAAAAACCCAACCATTAGCATCACCCTTGGTTGTGCCTGCTTGAGTTAAACCTCTACCTTCCTGAAACATTTTATTCATGACCTTTTGCATTTTATTTTACATCGTCCTTCAGTTAAACAACAGCAGAGAGTGTACGAAAGTGAAGGCTGCTCTGGAGATGACGGATGAGCCTCCCCACGCTGCCCATCGCTTGCAGCCCATGAGTCATTTGCTAATTTCCTCAGCTAAAACTGACAGACAATTACCAGGCATTTCATCAGAGCCAACCAGATTTTTTTTTTTTCAGAGCTTGCTGTCTATCTTGATAGCAATGACTACAAAAACCACTGCCTGCAACATTGTCTCCCAAAGCTTTAATATTTTATTGCTGTTGCTTTGAGTTCTTGCTCTCTTTCTTCTCCTAGGGTTAAGATAATTTAAATATAATATTGCACAATACGGTGCATCTTGCATATTTGCTGCTCCAATTCTTTCTTTTGTATCTGCTTCTTTACAGCACATTACTCAAGAACTATTCTGTTAACTGCTTTATGGAAATATTGGAATACATCGCATTATTGGTGGGTATTTTTAAAGGGTTTTTGTAAAAGGAACTCTGTGGCTCTCCCAATTGCTTCTTTATTGCAGATTATGAAGTTTAATGTAAATTTAGTACTTATAGTTTAGTGCAATATCTACCAAAAATCCCACAGCAGGGCCCCGGCTGCAAGGAAAGGACCCTGTGTTCTCCCAGTAGCTGATACAGGGGAAGCTTTTTAGGGCCACTCTAGTTCAATCTAATAGCAGAGGGTAACCGGCCCGTGATCTACTGTAACAAAGGCCGTGGGATGCTTCATGCTCATTCAGAAAGTGTTCAGTCACCCAGTCCTTGTAAGGGCTTTTAAGAGATTTTATAATGGTCCTAAAACTAGGACATCAAAGCCAAGAGGCTCCGTCTGATGTGCAGATTTGATTCTTTTCAAACTGATCAAATGCCCCATTTTAAAACGCATGATCTTCCCTTGCAGAAGATGCTCCAGCTTCAGAGGAATGATGTACCATGCTGTTTTAAAAGGCAACATCTTCTTTGGTAGGGCAAACAACGCACATCTGTGCAGCCAGTCAAAGCTAAAATGGTCTCAGGAGCTGGTGATACTTTCCATTCCCAGGAGAGCCCCGAGAGTACAAAGTTCTGCAGTTTGATTTCATCATGTTCTCTGTATGCTGCCGTCTCCCTCTCAGCTTTTTAACTCTTTTGAGATGCTAAATCCCCATTATTTATACAGCAGAAGTAGTGGTGGTTAGCTGTGAACACAGTTTGGGAAGAGACCGCATAGGGCTGCTAGCCATCACACATGGCCAGGTGGGCTTCATGAGCTGAAAAAGCTGCGTGTTAAAACAAACAAGTACTTTAGTCTCTACTGCTTAAGCTTGTTTCAGGCTAAAATTTATCCCTGGCATCTTAAAATGATTTTTCTTTCCTGGTGTTTATTTCCCCACCTTCTGGCATAATTGCTAGAGAACAAGCATACCTCCTCGGTAAAAGGGCCCATCTCCTCGATGGCAATGTCTCCATCCCTCTGCCTGTCTTTGTGGCCCCATCTGCACCTGCATCCACTGAACCGTGTCTTCAACACCGGTAATCAGAGCTGCAGAAAATACTCCAGGCTTCGGTCTCCCTTCTGAAAACACCTGGAAGCTAAATCTTACTGTAAGGCATAAAATGTAGAGGAGTGCAAAAATTAACCAAAATCAGGCATAATTTGGGAGTAAAAATATGATGTTAATTAATCTAGTTTCAAAACCTACACACACCTCTTGCTCTTGGCTAGATCTTAACAGCTGGCAAGAACTCAGACGCTAGAAATGTTTCCTGATCTTATTTACTCAACTAAAAATAGCTGTCAGTGTTAAAGCATCCTAACACTTCATCCTAGTGCTTCTGCATTCTGTATGTGTGCATATACATATATATAAAAAAATTTGTGTATATTTTATATAAATACACATATGTAAAATGCATACAAAATACGTACACGGACGTATAAATGTGCGTGTGCATATATATGCATACATACACACACATTTAAGTATATAAATAAACACACATAAGCGCTTCACGGTGCTATTTTACATGAAGTAGAACATGCAACCAAGAGCAGTCATGCAACAAATTCATGTATAATGCATCTTACACCAGGAAACTTCCTTGCAGAAGTAATGGCTTATCTGTATGGTGTTCACTCACTCCAGCTTCTGAAACTTTATAAAACTTGAGCTGTCACTTAAACTATCTTAAACTAAAGCGATTAAATCCTCTCCCTCCACCTGCAATTCCGAAGCAGCACTTGGTAATCGCTCATGGTTCGTTCTCATAAAGTATTGATGTCACAAGCATTTATTGCTAGGGTAATCAGAGGAGGAAAGGTTACTGTGTCTATGTATGTGCACATTCATATGTATGACTTCTGCCTATTCTTTGTGTCTCCCCCTTTGATTCCCCAACACATCAAAAGGCTTGCGGAGGACCCAGCTGAGCAGCCACCCGTGGCGAGGAGGCGCTCCAAGATAGTTTGCCGTCTTATCACAATGGCCCAGAGAAGGCAGGTGGTCTTCCCAGCTGGGCTTTCTGAAAAGGACTGCCTAAAAATGATTGTTTAAATTTCAGCACTCCCCAGGAAAATGTTGAGCCCTTCCTTTAATGTGTCTGGTTTTGTTAACACGCTGTCCCAGGCTGGTGAGAAGTGCCAATCCTCTATTATTTTGTACAGGCTCGGTGCTCTTGTATGCCTGCCGAGCACAAGGGGTGGCCAAGGGCGGTGGAGGGAGAGCTGGATGCGTCTCCCTGGTCCTGTGTGAGCCAAGCCTGGCTATGGCTTAGAGCTGCCGAAGGAGCTGCTCTAGCCTACAGCCCTGGCAGAGCATCTCAGCAGATTTCTGCCGCACTTTGCCTTCATTTGTCCCATATGTTTCTGGTCTTTGAGACACACAGTGCTGAGAATATCCTTGCCCCTTCTGACCAGAATCGGGCCTCTTTATCAAGCCAGAGCACGACAGATCCTTAAGCATGATGAATCCACCCAGACTCACCTCATTTTGCGGATATCCTAGACCAAATACAGGCACAAAGATATGGCGAGCATGAGGGCGACAAGGAGAACGAGGGAAATAGGAGGGCTTTGTTCCTCCACAGTTAACATCAACCAGTGCAAATCACCCTTTCACATGATGTGGTCCAATGCTACCAGCTGGCCACCCCAATCAGATGGGAACCACATCCTTCTCTGACTCTTTTTTATTCCTGAAGCCTCTTTTCATCTATACTGTTCTATGGGCTGTCTGCGCAGTTGGGTCACTTCCACAAGGATTGCTGCTGATCCTGGCAGACTTGAAGTGGGAGTGTGACTGCACTCCGGGGTGAAAATAAACCTTGCCTTGATAAATACAGCATAATGAAAGAAAAAAAAACAAAACAACACAATCCTGTGAATTTGGGTACTGGCATTTATTTGAGACTGGTTTTCTTGGAACTGTCTTCAAAACCACCAGCGATCAAATCCAGCAAGTTTGTGACTGTAAGTTATGAGAACAGAAAAATACGTTTTATTTCAAGAAGCCCCATTCTTTATAATGGCCTAATCTAAAGGACCCAGGAATCAGAGAGAAGTTTTTACTGACTCTAATGAGAGGAAGGCAGAGGCACCGATGGCTGTAAGATAATATTATTTTGATTTGCCCCAATGAAGTTAGACAAACAATTTTTCTCTGCAGGAGCAAAACGTATCCATTGACCGACATGGCCGACTCTGAACGCTGAGTCACTGTGATCAGAAACGGTGCCATTATTAGTGACATGAACAAAAATCAAGAGCATGAAGCAGGGATTTAACGCTCAGTGCTTTTTAAAGGCAGCTGTAACAACAAATGTATGGAGAAAAACTAACCAGATGGAGTTCAGAAGTACCAGAAACAAACAATTATTTCAAGTCCTGTAGAAAAAAATATTGTTATATTTAATGAAAAAGAGTAACTTTTCAGTTTTTGGGGGGAAACACACAATAGCCTCCGAAAGTACATCCTCACTGTAAAAAAAAAAATCTATGAGGTAGTTAAGAAACAGATGGAATCACTAATACTACGATCTTCACAGACATTGTATGGATTAATATGGTCCTTGAATCACAGGGCTATACAACAGAACTCTTTTAAAGACAGCCCTTCAGACCAGTGGGAATTGGCCCGGCTTCGTGCCCATTTGGGTGACCCTCTTCAGCAACGTGAGTTTCTGTCAACTTCTGCCCTGAGTGGGTGGGTTCCTAAAACAGGGCTGTTGGAAGGAGATCTTTATAGCTCTCCTTCATCTGCACTTTCCCAGCTGGTTCCACAATAGTGAGGCCAAACACCATTTGTAAAAAGGGAAAAAAGAGGGCAGAAGCCTATTTAGAAACACCCAAGCTCCTTAAGTGCTGTGTCTGCGCCAACACAACCCCATCCTTTCTCAGTGACCCAATAACATTTAAAGAGTTTTCACTACATCCTTTCCAAATGTCATAACAGGGCTCTAATTTCAGCTTTGATCACAAGCTAGCCTGAGTTGCCATTGACGGATGTGGTAAAATCAACCCCCACACCAAACAGGCCCAGTTCAGCACAGCGAAAACACCAGGAGGGAACATCATCCATCACAGCAGACACACCCCCACCCGGCTTCCCCAGATACATCTACGTATGGAGTCCTCCACTGACAATGGGTACAGTTTTTAGGCATTTTCAGTGCTTGGAGGTGACAGCTGCTCATTTTGGGATGGATGGATGAAACCCTACTTTCACCTAAAGGAGCCTGGCAAAAACCTCGCAAAGATCCTACAGAGCATTTCTTCCCTTAAGGCCCCATCTGGAGACACTTCTGCACAGGAGAAGGTGGCTCACGATGGGAGGAGAGGAAAGGATCAAATCCTTGGGAGCACACAGAGCAATGATAACTAAGTGGGACACTTACTAGCAATGACAAAAGTAACAGAGAAAATTGAAGACTTCTCTTCAGAGAGTTCTCTGCAGTGCAATTTCCTACTAATCAATGCAGCAAAAATGCTTTCAACATCAAGCTTTGAACACAGCCATAGTTTACCAACCTGTTTTTGTGTGTAAGGTTGCATAGTACGTAGAGAAGTCACTGTTTCACCACACCAGGGCAGTGAAGAAGCACAAGTCTTCTGGTTTTTGCTTACACGTTGATGAGCCTCTTGCTCATCCTTCTCACAAGGGTAGAAGGAATATTTCTGCACAATGGAAAATTAGACCGTTTACTCAAATGTCCACCTCTCATCTAGTCTTAAAAGGCCTAGCAATGGTGCAAACGTAGCAAATCAAGAGTATATGTGTGGGGGTGGAGGAGGAGCAGGGACCAGTCAGCTCCATGATCTCACCTATGCAGCATCTGGAGTAAAATGGCACCCATGGCACACACTAGTCCCAGTGCATGGCCAGATCATAGTACCAGGCCTGGGTGGCCTCACAGGGATGTCTCCTTAGGCACTACCACACTTTCCTCTCTGCTCTGTCTTGGCCCCACCTGATGTTTTTGCACGGCTGAGCATCGCTAGGTTGTATTGTGTGCTTGAGGTTCAGGTGCAAGTCTACATCTTACAAGACTAGGAAATCCCCCAGGCTTCAACCACTTTTCCTTGGTGCAAACACAGAGGGACCAACTCATCCCTTGGGTGGCTAACAATCTTTCCCCAAATGTCAGGGAGAGCTGATGGAGGCAGTCACCCCCAGTGACTGAGCAGACCTCCCAGCTGAATTGGGCTGCTGGTGCACAGCGATGGGTGAAGGTTGGCAGGGCAGAGCTGAGGAGCGGCTTCCTTCCCCAGAGCTGCACCAGGTCCTTGCCCAACACCCTCACCTCAGGCCTCCATCCCAGCGGGCACAAGTGCTTCGCGTTCCCTTGGAGCGTCACGCAGAGAGTTGTGACCCCCTTCAAAATCCTCCATCTGGACTCGGCGGTAAGTACATTTTCCTGCAGGACTTTGTACCAAGCACATTTCTCAGCAGGACCTAAATGTTATTGCTATTTACAGAGCAACCAAACTGCAGAAGGCTTTTACAAGCAACCAAGGACGAAAATACACCTACCCTGAAGTGCTTACGGCTTCAGTAGGAAGAGACGAGCTGTCTGCAGAGGGTGGCCGAGATTTTTCCAGAGGAAACCAGTGCCCCTCCAATGGGACACAACATTTTGGTGTGCTTCAGGGAGACAGGTGGACCACAGCACTCAACCTATGGGATCTTTCATACAGCATCCTCCTGGGCTGCCCAGGTCCGCTCCGTGGGCCCGAAAACCAGCCCTGTGTCTGGGCTGCTCTTTTGGACTCTGCAGACAAGTTGTGGGGACGGGGGTCTCAGCACCCCCAGGGCTACCTCCACCCCCACCTGGCAGGGTAGGCTTTTACCGAGACATTGAAAGCATTTTTGGTAATAGCAGGCACAGCAACGATTTGGATTTCTCTTCCTGCACCTCCAGATTGTAAAGCCTAAATTGTATCTCGCTCCCCCTCTTGCGCTCCTCTGAAAAGAAACCCAGCAATCATCAGCACAATGGCACTTTCTATTTCTGATGAGCCCGCGGAGAAAGCTAAACTGCAGAACAAAGGGAAACCCGGCACCCGGGCAGAAGAGTTTCTCTGCTTTTTTTAATATTAACTGTATTCTGATTAACCCAAGTCAAGCCATCCCCTGATCGACAGAGGGGTGCTGAGCCGCGCCGATGGAGCCAACATGCAGCAGCTGTCTTCCTGTTATTTTCACCTCTTTAAAGCCTCTCACCACCTCTCTCGCAGACACTCATTTGAACTCTGCTTAATTCATGAGTATAAAAGGGGGAAAAAAATGGACTTAGATTGATGCTATAAATAATTCACAGCTGGTTTTATCCAACATGGGTGAAAATCAGAGAGACCAAATCTCCAGCCTCTGTATGTTACATCGAAGTTGTCTATCAGGAGAGCGAGAAATAAAATATTTTTTAGGGGGAAGAAGGAGAGCAGAGGAAAATGGATCAGCGTGATAAAACGAGTTCACCCTTCACTAAAGAGGCAGAGACAAACATCTGGGGCTAGAAGCTTTATCAAGGGACATTCTCACTTGGAGGCATTACTAGAGCTAGAACAGTATCTATCAGCTAAGGCTGTATCTCATTTGCAACATCCCCAAACGATTCATAGCGACCAGGCTTTGCCATCCAGCCCCACGCTGTGCAGTGCAACGGGACTGGTTTGTGAGGGGTGTCAGGCTCTGCTCCCATGGGGAAAAACCAGCTGCTCTCCGGTGGGGAACAAGCTGGTGCAGTTTCTTGGAACAAGAAGTTGGGAGGCTGAACACAACTCGGGGCTCGGCAGCTCAGAGGTGACAGCTTACCTAGGGACTGCCATACAAAATGATAAGATATCAGTAACTTTTCTGGGACCATATTTCATGGCAGCTAGCAAAGAATCATGTGATTTGTGACTTCTACGAGTGTAAAATCCCTATGAGCTGCCTCAGCCTGTGCACGTCCCCCCTGCCCAGAGCAGGAACTCACACCAGCACCACTGCTCACCTTCGCTCATGCACCCAGCGAGAGCCTGGCTGAGGAAGAACTAGTGAAAACCTGAAGACAGAGCCCACTAAAATAGGCAGATCCATCAAGCGTTGCTAAAAATTATTGGCAAAAATAAAGCTAACTTTAAGACTGAGTTTATGTTTGAAAACATGATTATGGCCACATGGTTTGCTCCAGTATGAAACACAGCCAGTGATTAAACTACAGCTGTAGTCAGGAACTGCGAGATTGGCTTGCTGGGGATGGGAAATGCACAGCAAGGGTTTTGATAGCATATTTCATTAAAAAAAAAAAAACAACTCTGTCCTTTCTGAATACACTGTAGAAAAAAAATCTGTGTTGTCTTTTATCATTTTCTTTTTGGCCATTTCATAGCCATGAAGATCAATTTGCTGGCCTATACTTGAAATATAGACAGCCTAGGGTTGTTTTCACAGAGTCCCAGAAATGTTGGCTGAGCACTGCTGGTGCCAACGCACAGCAGTTGCCTTCCCATCATTTGCACATCTCTGACTCTGCCTCAGACACCAGTCTGAGCTTTGCTTAATCTACAGCTTCTCAGTAACCTCTTCCAGCGTGGAGAACTTTCTTCCTAATGTCCATCCTGAACCTTCCAAGCCACAATTTGTGGACATTACCCCGGCTCACATACGAGAACGAGGAGCAGAATGCAAAGATCTAATTCCAACAGAGCAGGTCCGAGATTTTTTCAAGACTGCCTTAAATTTCTTATGTCTAAATTTTAGGTACCTAAATAAATAGCCAAATAATTTGAAACACTTAGCTAATGAGACGTCCATAGCTCGAAAATAAGCAAAACTGAATTTAGGAGACTAAATTTAGGTGCTTATTTTTAAAATATCTGTCACTACAAGCGGAATGTGAAGCACAGCCAGATTCTTCATTTTTATTTAAGCTTTCTGTTTCACACTGTTCAGTCTTTTCATTCTGTTGGTTTGCTTCATTGATCTCAAAACTGATACAGATTTAACTTCAACTACCCAGGACCTGAAGAATGCAGCTCTTCTGTTGGGGCCACCAGCCTTTGGGATCCTCCTTCACTGACCAGGGGTTCAGCTCAGTTAGCTCCACAGAGAGGGGCTGACCCAGCAGAGAGGCGCAGTTCCTCTGGCTCCTCTCTTGCAGACTTTAGTAGCTCTTCCAGGCAAAGACCACCCCAGAGGTACAGCAGTGGAAGGAAAGGAGAGGGCCATTTTGCAACTGGACTCCCCCGAGGCCTTTGGTAACATAAGCAGCACTTGCTATTGTTGCTGCAGCTGCTGTTATTAATGACAGTAAGTAGTAATATTGGACTCTGAATAAGGATTTCCAGAGCTGACCTTCAACAAACAGCGAGCAGATAGGTCAAATTAGCTTAAAAGGCAGAGGTATCATCTTTTTTGTAATGGAAGCCCATTCAACCTAAGCAACAAAAGCCATGTGAAAAGCGAATATTTGAAAGTACAGGGCCACCTTCTCCACCTTGTTTTGCACCTTAATTAGACAGTGGCACATAGGATGGCAAGAAAAAAAGGTGTGGTCAACCTGCAACGAAAAGGAATGGATTCTTAAGATTTGTTGTGTTAAGGAAACTTGTAAATAGAGCTTGTCTCCTGCTCTCTCATTTTCTTGGCTTGGACACTTGTGGGACTGTGGGACTAGGATTGGATACAAGTTGCATTTAACAAGATACTTCATATGCTGTTTGGATGCCACAATGTTGGTGTGAACATGAGACTAATTAAAGCTAAAGACAGTGAGAAGTTGCTAACAGTTTCCTTTTTTAAAAAAAGACAATAATTACTAACTTCTTTCTTTTGCTTTCTGGTTCTTTCAAAGACTCACATAAATCTCCTCATATAAGTCTACAGTAGCTCCAGTGATGTGGTTTTGCTAAGGCAGAAGCAAAAATCTATTAGCTCTTCCTTGTGTCTAAGAGGCTGCATCACTCCCTGCTCTGCTGAAGGAATTTGGGGTCCAGGGCATGGATACAGACAGCAGCAGAAGCCCTCTTAGCACAGGCAATGCAGGGTGAGCTGTTCCGCCCTGCCCACAGGGAGCTCCAGCCTCTGCTCTGGCCTGGAGCTGCTGCACAGAAGCCTCTTGGAACAGCCGAGAAGGTTTGGTTGCCTCATATCTGTTTGTTCAATGGACCCGGTAAATAAGATGGTGCTTGGCTGGTGTTATTTGCTAGCAAACCTTGAGAGAACCTCCAGGGTCGTGGGAGCCATTCGTGGGCTGCGAGAAAGGGAAACAGCTCAGAGCTCGGGGCAGAGCTGTCAGCGCTCCCCATAAAGTCAATAACTGGCAGCAGCTTCACTGCAGGGGCAGCGCGGCTAATACCAGCTCCTGAGCATCCCACCTGAATCATCACATGCTGAAAGGCTGGGCAAGATGCAACTCATCTTCAAGGGTAAAACGGAGGTGAGGAAAATTTTCCAACAAGCAGTCGGGTTCCTACTGTCGCTGCCAATGGTGCACACCCCGTAATTAGGCAACCTGAAATTTTTCCACACTGAAGAATAGCTTGCTCTGACTTTCTGAATAGTAACTGTAAGTCCCTTAGGATTCACCTGGCTTTGCTGCCTTGCAGCCTGTGCCACTGCAACTCATTTGAAAACTACGCTACATCGCCTCAGAACAGAAAGGAGAGCTGAAACGCACCTGTGCATGCAAAGCACACACATAAAGTCTCCTGCTTCCATTAGGAATATATTATCAGTGAGAGAAGTTCATTCTTTCTTTCTCATAAAGGTCTGGCTAGTTATTAGAGGGATGAACTTATTGAAAACCCAAGCACCTCAGCCCTTACTTCAAATTAATATTGTCGCCTCCAGCATTCTGCAGTTCCTGCATGAAGCGTAATGACAGAAACTACTGGAGGAAGGTAGAAAAGTATTGAATTTTTTAACATTAGAGTTAGGTAATTTTCCTGGAAACAAGCAAAACTGTTTCAGGCTTGATTTTTTTCCAGCCTGGATTTTTTTCCAGCCTGAATTTAATTCGAATTCTCTATTGCACATGCACTTCTGGGGGCATAATGTCATTTAGGGCATAGGCTTCTCCAAGGCACTCAGCATCGGCTTACCTGTGTTCCCATGGGAACCAATGAACATTTACTGACCAAACAGAAACAAAACAATGCTGCAAACTTTCCTGAGATGCAGCACCCAGACATCCATGTCTCTCATTGCATCTCTAAAATGAGTCCTACAAGTAAACCTGCAAAACAGCAAAAAAAAGGGGTCAACAGTCTTCAGCCATCCACTGGGAGCGAGACCAAGCAGACGCTGTTATATACATTAACCTTGGTAACCTAACTATGGGGAGCTGTTGGGGAACAAAATGCAGATTTCTGTAACTTGAAATCTGTTCGCCACAGATGTTCACCACATCAGCAGAGCCCTCAGACCAGAGTTATATTTAGGTCCAAAGGCTTCCCTGTGCTAGAGCAGGGAGGGACTCCCAGGATGTGACAAAGATTTGGGACATGATATTTGGCTCTGTAGGGCTCACCAGAGGTTGCGGCACTGGGATGTTTTGAGGTTAGAGGAACAACCCTGTTATCACCTCCCGGTGACAGTGAAGCATTTGGCTGGAGAGGAGCACACGTTCTCCAGAGCTGAAGCACATGTAGTCCTGCAGTCCGCCAGTACAAGCCAATGTCTTACAGTCACTGCTTTCCCAGTCACCCCCACTTATCCTAGTCCTTCAGGTGAAAAGGTGCCTTAGCAAAGCCTGCCCTCCACTTTCTTTTGAGTTATTGTCCCTGTGGAGATGGTACACCCACATTCAATCCTTTCATGCAGGCTCCCTTGGGTCAGGCTTCGCAGCACAACATGCAAAAATTTATATTTCTATATTCAGGGATTTAAAAAAAAGTGTGGCTTTGCACTGAAATGGTATGAAATTAGGAATTATAGCTAGAAATGGTATGAAATTAGGAATCTATATCCAGACAAGGTAGATTTTAGTTAACTATTTGGTTACTTAATCTGTGAACCTATAAAAGCTGGAGCTAGATTTTATGTGATCCAATTTCTAGTCTGTAAACTAATCAACCGTGGAGAATTTTAAGTTTTGCTTTTGAATACTTGAACCCACAAAGTGCAAAAATGATCAGATCCTGCCCTGCTGTTCCCTATTTTAAATGCAAAGGAAAACTGAAAGAAGTAGAAAGGGAAAGAGGCAGCTGAGGAAAAGCAGGTTAAATTAATGTGAAATAAAATCTACCCTCCAGCTCTCTGCAACGAAGCAGCCAAGCATCCTCCATTTCTCACAGGAGAAACTCAAACGTGTGGACTTCCATGTGCAGAACCTAAGCACCGTTGATGTCACACCAAACCTGCGGTGCCTGATAACAGACGATGAGGGTTTACAGCCCTGGCTGGCAGTTACGGTGAGGTACTAAGGAGAGGGAGGGCGGAATTAAAAAAGAAAAGGAAAAAAAAAGATTAAGAAAGAAAAAAAGAAAAAAAAAAGAAGAAGAAAGCTTAGCTGTTATTAAGATATTATCACCTTTTAGGATTTTGCCTGTCAACAGCCTTCTGGAGATGTTAACATAATCTGTGCTGTGTAAGAACCACCGGGAAGGCACAGATGCGATCAGTCACAGAGCCTGTCAGACACATGTTAAATTCCAAGTGAACCTGTAGAAGTATCAGGAGTGGGACTATGATACCTGACATCCCACAGACATCAAGCAGCAGAGGTATAGTTACATCTAGGCCTGATCCTACATTCCCTCTCTACTCAAAAATTTCTCTGTAGCTAATTTTGGGTGTGTACGAGATGCAGAATGAAGTCTTTTCTCTATTCAACTCCTTCCACAAACCTTTTTCTTCCTCCACCCATCTAATATATTGCATCTTCTCTACTTCTTGTTGGCTGCTGCAGTAGGTTTACTGGCCATAACACGCCCAACAAGCCACCGGCAGTAATTAAGTTTGTTATTAAATGGCTGACAGCCACTGGCACAGGGAGGCAAATAGAGGCAAACGAGAGGAGGACAGAAGGGCAGAGGCTGATGGACATACGTCCTCGCATTGCGCTCAGCTTTCAAAATGTGAGGTCTGCAGGTCCTGCTGGCCCCATACCAAAATACTCTCAGTACCAAGAGTGCACAGCAGCCAGCACAGCAAGGAGGGGACTACTTAAGACAGCTAATAGGAATCACCAAGGACGGGGCTTAAATTTAAATCCTGCCCTTAATCAGGGAATGAAAGCCTAGCTGCGGGTGACCGGCAGGTACTTTCCTCAGAAAATAACTCAGAGCCTGGATTCCTCTTCTGAAGATTACGTGCCTGAATCTCTCCTTTCAAGAGGGTTGCTTATCTTTTCAGCTGGGTTAAAGCATGCTCACTGAGGGCGTGGGGCATCTTTATCCCCCCATCTTCCTCCAGCCTTGCCCTTCTGAGAGTTTATTTATCCAGTTCTGCGGGGTCATTCTCTCAGATGATGCCCAGCTGGATCCTTTCAACGCAGTCCTTAGCTAGATTTACTACCCACGTCCATCCTGGCTTTACAGTCTCTTCCCTTGCTCCCACCAACCTGCAGCATGAAGCCACGTTTCTCTCCTGTCAGCTGAACTGCTCCTCTGCAAATTCCTCCGCTGGCCCTCGGCGTCTCCTTCCTCAGTTGCTCATCACCACACGGTTCCCCCGGCGCCTGCAATGCTGGGCTGGGCTCCTCACGCTCCTTACACACCTTTCTCCTCACCCCCTCATCGCTCCTCTCTCTCTCCCTCCCTCTCCATCAGCTTTGGGGTGCGCTGCCCTCAGTGCAGCAGAGCTGTAACAACGTGCCCAGTCCTCACCTGCCAGGCCTTCACCCTCTTCTCCTTCCAACCCCTTTTCTGAGCAGCCCCTGCTTCCCCAGGACCTCACAAAACACTTGTCCTGTTTCATTCAAATTCCACAGGCTGTGGGATGGGGATAAATTTTGCAGTTTACTGAGATCTCACAGACTTGTGCTCTCTTGAAGCCACTGCTTACCAGCATAAATTTAAACACATGTAACAGCATCTGTCAAGAGAAGAATCTGTGGGTGTAAAAATACTTTATAAATAAAGAGTTGGGCACTAATAATTCATTAAGTTTCCTAAATGTGAATTAACAGATGAGCTAGTTATATGTTTATAAAACAGCAATTATTTTAACTTGATGTTTAATAACTATGAAATTGTTTTGTCAAAATCTCTCTATGCTTGCAAATAAGCAATTACTTTTAATCATCCACAATAAAGCTCATTAAGTGATTAAGAGAAGATGACCAGTTAAAACACTGGCTTCAGTAAGAACAGATGACACCACCTGATGATATTTCTGACACAGGCTGCATTTCAGACAAGAGCAAAAAGCACACCTTTTGGACATCAGTAAACATGATGGAGCTGATTGTGGGGGATGCACAACAGGGGAGAAGGCCAAGGCTTTTGCCTACATGTCTACACTGAAGTTTCAAGACTCCATTTGATCTTTTTTTCTTCCTTCAAAGAGAACAGACTGCTTTGCCAACTGGAGCAGTTTCACTGAACTGTAAACAGGCGATGCTTGAAAGCCTGTCACTGAGTCTCCCGATCAGAAATGAACAAACAGCAAGCGCCGGAGGACAGGCACGTACACGCACACACAGTGCATACACGGTGTTGTTTGGATTATTCAGCTACTAACTCAGTTCACAAGAAGCTATAAGAGAGCCACTGTGCAGGGTACTTAGCAAACAGTGCTTCCAAAAGCACTTCTTGGATTTCCAATAGCATGAAAAGACAAAGCCTCCCTGAAAATTCCTTCCACACCGCGTGTGTGTGACAGGGGTGGGCAAGTGTCCTCAGCGCACGCCATAACAGGTCAGCTTCGGTGGCTGCACCATTAAATTGTCAAATAGCTTCGTATAACAAAGCTGGAAACATTCTGCCTCCGGCGCTTGCTGCTCCTGCAGGCTGATAGCCTTTGGGCTCAGAGCTTATGGATCCAAGATGGGGTGACAAAGAGCCAAAGGACATTTCACAGCATCTTCTCTGCAGGGGTGAAATAGCAGTTTAGAAATCAACTGGCAATTTCACAGAAAACAATTGATTTTCTCTGGAAGTGGCATACGGGGAAAGCAGTTCTCTGTTGACCTGTGATCAATGGAAATGGAAGTTGAGGGAAAAGAGATCAAACCTGTTTCTTTTCTATCAGGCTATTTCTCCATATGCAGCTCTAAAATTTCAGGCTAGCCTAAAGAAGTATATGCAAGCTCCTGAGGAAAATCTCCCTTTGGAAACAGGTGGCGCAATCTGAGAACAAACCAGCAGACAAAAATGCATTCTTGGTAACTGCAGAGAAAGGTACCGTGATTTTGAACTATCTGCACCATGTGGTAAGTCTCTCATCACCCACTGCCAATTTCTCTCACGTATATTTTGTGTGATGCTGGGCAGATACATTTTAAACAAGACTGAGGCTCCAAAACTGTAATTTGTGCTGCAAGTTCATTGCTGCATGGAGCAACAACATGTTTCAGGCAGAATTTGGTGCAAATCTGTGGAACACTGATTTCAGAGAGGCCACATGCAGAAAAACCTCTGCTTCAGCAATGTTAATCTTTCCTCTTGACCTTCTAGAAATAGAAAGTTTTACAAAATGTCTGTCTTCCCTATGAATCATAATGCTTTTCAATAGAGCAGCAGGTTGCCAAGGAACCCTCTTCAAGGTTATTGTTTTGAGTACCTGCAAAAAACCCCCCATTTTTAAAGTTTTCTACTACTTAGAAAGGAAATGAGGAATGAGATGAAAACAGACAAATGAAAACTTGACTTAGCTGTCTGTAAGACTGTGTCACCCAGGGAAATGTGAAGCAAATTATATAGCACAATTTGAATGATATGAAATTGGTTTAAGCCAGTTTTTTGCTAACAACCTCCCCTTGCAATCCCACCCCTCCCAAATCCCCAAAAGCTGGATTCATCCATAGTTTGACTTCAATATGTACAGCTTATGCCAGAAGATTTTACATACCAGAATTAGAGACACAGCAGTAAGCACCAGAGCGCAGAAGGCTCCATCTCCAGCATATACTCATTAGATTACAGCAAATAATTCAAGCCATTGTCTGCACTCGCACTAGAAAATGCACTCGCTTTCTCAGCTCATTGCCTCTTTTGGGTTCTGTTCCAGTGCTCAAAGTTACGGCCATGAAAGTGAATGTTAACTTAACCCAAAAAATCAAATTATTCACAAGCAGTGGTTTTCAATTCATCATGGGCAGTAGCTAGGTAGGAGCTCTAACTCCACGAATTGCCGGTTGCCCACTTAGATCAGAAAGCAAGAACATACCCCACGTCTTTGATATTCAAACAGAAATGAGTCTTCGGCGTATCAACCATACATGGAGGTGGGAACCCACACATGATACCCTGCTGGAATGAGGAAAATGGGACAAAGGTATAGAGAACTAGGACATTATTAGTCCTCACGTTATCCTGGACACTGATGCTGCTGGAAATCTTTCTCGAGAATCCCACCCTAGTGACACATTCACACCCACCACGCACATACTCCTGTAAAAAGAGGGGAGAGATACAAGGAAGACTGTGCTGACAGAACAACTGGGGACTGAACCGGTGTGATAGTCCTCCCCAGTTTGCATCACACATCTTTCTGGGTACTTCAGGAGGCAGGTCAGCAGGCTGCATTAATTTGGAGGCCATCAGTCCTAATGTACCCCTTTACTATCTGGCACACCTTGCTGCAATACATGCAACGACATAGCCCCCAGAAACAACTGCCAGCTTTCTATCTGTTTTGCTGCCACACTTCAAACACAGCAGAGCTCCATCAATTGAAATGAATTCCCTTTCTGGTCTGGCCTTACGTTAAGGCTACATGTAATCAACTTAAATTCCTCCACCAGAAATTGCACGCTTTCTCCAAAACCAATACATACCCAAGACCAAGGTCAGCATTTTCGCATGTTTTTACAGCTGCTAAGAGCCATCCAGTGTGTTACATAAATAAATCATACTATGCTATGTTACACACTAAGGTGTGTAATAGTGCAGCGCAATTTGCTGCAGGTGAGAGATGCTCATTAAATGTAATTAATAAGCACTATCTGTGCACTGAAGGGCATAGGAGCTAATTACTGGAAGACACGGTGTACAAGAAATGCTTACAATTATGAAACCGAGGCACTCCCACATTAAATTTCAAGGAGACGTGGGAATGACATAAATCAGGAGAAGGATCCAAGCCAAGCGATAGGCTTACAGACGCAGCACTCATAAAATGAATGAGCCCCATCACTGTCCTCACTGTGGTTGTTAGGACAGGAGACACCCCTCTATTAGCCAGACTTTATGAAGCACCCTAGGACTGGGCCAGCAATCTTTTAAATAGCGATCACCTTGGCATCATGTAGGAGCTCCACGTGCCGGAGCTCACAGGTATGGG
Organism: Balaeniceps rex; assembly: GCA_013401315.1. Taxonomy (NCBI): domain Eukaryota; kingdom Metazoa; phylum Chordata; class Aves; order Pelecaniformes; family Balaenicipitidae; genus Balaeniceps; species Balaeniceps rex. The sequence goes on from VYZW01045689.1 coordinate 120,986, forward strand.
GCTTGCACCAGCACACTCGCCTGCCCCGCATGGGGCTGCCAGTGCAAAGCTGCTGGTTGGGGGTGTCGGACTCTCTGCTGCTGGGCATTGCGGAGGCAGCTGGGTTACACAGACCAGCCTCGCTCATGGTTTACCTTGGTCTTCTTTCAGTCCTCCAGAATTTTTAGAATTCAGCAAGGAAACAGCAATTTCAGGAAAAGCTTGGGCCACACCAGGCTCCAAAATCCACATGGAGGGTGGAGGAAGGTGAAATTCTACATATAAACTCCTGTCATCCCTTCAGCTTACTAGAAAAATATTTGTTAAATGCTAACAGAATAAACCACATTTTTCCACATCAAATGAAAAGAGCAAAGGAAAATGTTTATTGGTCTCACATAATGACAAAGCAACGGTATTTAAAAGTATGGATTCAAGAGAAATAAACTCTCCTTGTTTACCATCAATGACTGCAATTATGTTGTCAAGTGACAGATGAGTGTTTTGATTTCTTCTTCCTGCTGTCTTTTTACCTTCAACTTACATTGTAAGCTTGCCCCTGTTTATTCATGTACTATTAGAACCACTGAGAGGGGTTATTAATCAAGAGCATATATTTTTCAAAACAGTCACGCCGTGAAGTCATGGATACAGCTAAAGCTTAACCCTACATCCTTCTCCAAAGCAGCGTGTTAGTGATGTTAACACCCCACTAGCCCAAACAAACAGAAGAGCCTAAGGAGGGGGTAAAGTGCTCCCGGACATGCAAACCCCAGCTCAGTGCCTCGCTCACAGCCCTTATATTCACAAACCCCTATAGAAAACAGACTAAATCTGAAGGAACTGCTTGGTATCCGCATTTTCTTTCCCTCATCATTACAGGCAGCTCCAGGCACAGTCAAATTCCCAGGGTGTATGGGCACCGGTGTACGTTAGTGTTTTGCCAGACAACACAAGAAAAGAAGAGCTGCACAACAGGTTTCCTGCTGAGATGGTAATAAAGTAGAGGACACAATAAACCTACTCGCGCTCATGGTTTTAAAAGCACTCATGTTTTTTGCTGGATCCCCTTATGATTTTTAAGCAACGCAAAGCAAAACGGTACGTGCTAGGGAAAGTGCAGGCTCTTTACCAGCCCAAGGACACAGAAGGGGCTGAGGAGAGAGTGCACAACTTTCAATCATTATATCCCCACAGGAGATCCATACTTTGTTCTCTCTCTGTACTGAAACAGGTACACAATTCACGTCAGATCTCAACGGCTTCACAAATTATGGCAGTGGTAGCAGAGTTTGCCAACAAGACAGCAAAACAGACTGCAACATTGGGTAGGATGTTGTCCTGCGGGATTCAGACCCCTGGTAACATGTTCAGCTCCTTCTTCTTTAATAATCTACAGGTAACATGGAATAAGAGCTTTGTTTTGTTCCTGTTGCTCCTGCCTGGGCATATGTTCCCTGAAGGCTCTAAACTTTCAGTACTCAGGAATAGCAACAAAATGCAGAGATATCTACTTGCAACAGAGCCCTTGGTTTGCTGTTTCAGAAAAATGAACATATCCCTTAGCACAAGAAACTGCTGGCTCATCTGAGACACAAGGACTTGATATTTGCCTAATTTTGTCTGCTTTTGACTCAAAAGCACATCTGCTTGATAAGCCACAACAACCTTCAGCCATGTTGAGGGAGTAAAGAATAAATACTCAGCTCCAGCACCTTTGATAAAATCTAAAAATACTTCAGTCAGCAACCTTAGCCTTTTCTAAGAACAAACCTGTAGGTGGGCTTGAAGCATTTGGTGTTATTACACTTCTGAACAATTTTGCTCCTTGAGATAAATTCAGCCCATCCCTCTCCTGCACAAAGTCCCTTCATTAGTCAGAAGACAAAGAGATGGGGAGCATATGGAAAATTAAATACAAAACACCATAAGCCTTTCAACGCCTGATGGAAGAACAGGTCTAACAGATGTTTATGTTCCAATCTAGGTTGCACTACTCTGAGCTCACATCAATAGATCTTACCCATCTTACCCTGCACCTGCTCTACAGAAAATACTTATCTTCAGGACTTCAGTCTTTACTTAAGCTATGAAAGCTCTTGTCTTTAGTGTCCAAGCACTCTTGATAAACAAAGATGGAAAAGATGAGATGTACATCTCAAGAAAAATGAGACCAATACCTACCTGAAAGAGCAGCGTCTGGAAAAAATCATGTGGCTCGCATCCAGCATGCACTTCAAAAGCACAACTGCAGAGACTACTCTGATAGTATATAGGTTTGCAACAGAAATTTTAAAGCGAAACAAATGGAAGGCAACATTAACTACAGAACTACCTGAATGACTGCAGTCATTCCCTGGACAATGAAGCTAAAAAGTAACATGATCAGATCACTGGAATTTCACTGTTTGTGCCAAAAAGGGAGTTCTCTTACCAAAGAAACAGGAATTGAAGTAGGTTGTCCATTTTCCCCTCAAGCCAAAATCTCATTTGACAGAGAGTTCATTTTAATTTACTTTTTTAAACCTGTGGGTCTCTGAGCTCACATTTGATTCTTGGTGCTTTCCGAGGCATACACTGAAAGCAAACCCAAAATATAACAACTTACAGGAGAGGATCCCACAGTCCTGGAACTTCTAGCTGAGAAGCCAAGTAGGAGAAAGCGTATTTCTGTGTGGTCACCTCAGTGACAGTCCAGGATCATTACCAATGAAGTGGAAAAAAAAAAAAAAAAAAAACCAAAAA
>VYZW01045692.1:15604-51818 GCA_013401315.1 Balaeniceps rex
TTTTTACCTGTCACATTTGTCCTAGAAAAATAAAAAAATAAAACGGGCAGGGCGAGGGAGCCCGAGGCATCCCCGGCACGGGGGAGTGCGGGTGTGTGTGTGCGGGGGGCGCCCCGCCGCCCCGCCGCCCCCCGCCGCACCGCAGCGTGCGGGCACCGAGCGCGATGCGCCCCGGGCTGAGCTCTGCGGAATAGCGCGGCCGCCGCTCGCCGTCCGCGGGCTGGGGGCGGACGGACCCGACCGCTGGCAATTCCCTATTGATGTCCATGAATGCAAACACCATGATTTTCATGATCCTGGGCGCCTCTATCGTTATGGTAAGAGATTTTGCTTATTTCCCTCCCCTCCATCCCCCCCCCCGCACTGTCCCTTAGCCTGTGCACCTCCGTGTGTATGCGTGTGTGTGCATGTGTGTGTGCCCCATTAAACACCGACGATTATTTTCTTTATGACTGCTTCAGTCTTTGGCAATCAAACTAGAGTCAATGTTTTATTCCATCATCCAGAGTTGACCAGATGCCTTGGTTATGGGCTCTTACAGGCAATAGCTTGCTTGATGGACATGAATGCGTTGTTGGACAGATTTCACAATTACATCTTACCGCATCTGAGGGGGGAAGACCGAGTTTGTCACTGCAACTGTGGGAGGTAAGTTACCTGCGTAAGATCTCACTCACCTGTCTCCCCAGCCCCTTCCCACCTCATCTCATTAGACAGGTACAGCGAGGTGGTGGCCAGCGGCAGGGTGCTGCTGGCTGGAATACCATTTTTGCATTCTGGCTGTGTCTCACCTTCCTCAGCAGCTCCTGCATGAACACAGGGTTTTTTTTGTTTTTCCGGAAGAAGAGTTTTCTGTGGGCCTGGAAGTCCATTTTTCTTTGTGTGCGTGCTTGTGTATATGCATCTGCGAGCCCTGGGAAAGTGAGTAACTTTCATTTAGACACTTGTCATTTTGCCTTTGTTGTCACCGGGTTGTGTTGTTTCTCAGGGTGTTTGTGGTCTGGCTGTTGCAGTTAGTGGTTTGTGTGGCTTAAATGGAATGGGGTGTGGAGAACCCAGAGCATCTGTGTCCAGGAAGGAGCGTTGCTGTCTAGGACAGTGTCACTTGGAGGCTTTGTCATCTTTGATCGGCTTTTAATTCTCCATGGCTTTTCTCCTGAGAGTTGTAACGATGCTGGACAGGGCACATTGAAGTAGCTGCTCTGTGCTTTTGTGGAGTGTTCAGTAAGCTGCGAGCATCAGGGTGGGTTCTGTGCCAAAAGTAATGCCTTTGCTGTGTGCAAGTTTATGACTGGACAAACACCCGCCTGTCTCCATGGCTGTTTGGCAAGGCTTAATTCTGCTCCACAACGTAGCACTTCTTGTGTCGTGTGTAGTCGCTGAGGTGCTCAGCTTGTAACTGGGCTTGGGCTGCTCTCTCTGTTAGAGCCTGGGGACTGAGTTTTGGGGAGGAGAATTTCTCTCTTCTCGCTGGGACTGTTGGCAGGGACCCTCATCCTGCACTCCGAGAGGCCTCATTCCCCTCCGGTGCCTGGTTACTCACTGCCTGCTGGAGAGTTTCTTGTCTGTGGGGGAGTAAAGCAGCGTGAGGCTGTGCCAGCTAAAGGACATGCTGGGGGAGCCCTCCCCTGCCACATCCAGCGTTTAGGTTGAGCTTTACCCCTCTTTGAGCTGCCTCTGGAACCAGCTGCATCCTGTCCCCTGGCACCACATCCCTCTGGTGTCCCTGCTGTGGAAGCTGAGGTGAAGCTGGGATGTGCACAGCTTAGGGAGGGGAAACTGCCTTGCCATTCCACTCTGCTCCACGCACCGAAGGTGATCATTACCTTTCTCCCCACGGTTCCTGCTCAGACTCCTGTGGCAGAACAGCAAAGAAGGTACAAGCAGCACCTCTAGGGTCAAATGCAGCCCGGGCCTGAGCGATGTAGTAAGCAGACCCTAAAGACCTGGCTCCTGGGGCACCTCAGGCACCTCTGCGTTAAGGTCAATCGGGAAGACTGTGGACAAGAAACGTCCACAGTGTCTTTGGCTTTTTTTGGCAGGGATTGGCTTTTTCTTAGGTAATTTTTTGGAGTCTTCTTGATGTTTTTCACTAGTTTAAGAGTTTTCCTCTGCCTCTTCAACCAATTCTTCTTCTTACTTGTCACAGCTGTGTTCAGTGGTGGTGAAAATTGGCTGCTGGTAATAGACTTTAACATCATTTGGAGCGACTGAGGAGTGTCAGGTCTCACTGGTCTTGTTGGCAGTGTCCCTTCTGCCCAAGTCTGAGAAGGTGGCAGGGGCATTCCTCTCTCCTCTAACTGTATGTCTGCAGAGATGCTGTTGAGGCAGATAAATTAGCCATGGCACTCTCCCCAGACATAGTTAGGTCATTTCTTAGAAAGTGCACAAAACAGCTTCCAAATTGTCAAGCATGGATCTGAGAGGAGACAAAAAGCGAAGTTTACCAGTTGCCTTAGGTATGTAGAAGCAATGGCTCTTGCCAACAGACACAGCATACCAGTCTCCGCTCCTGGGCACGGGCTCTCGTTGTGCACGAGCATTGGTTTCAATGTGTTCATGCTCTGCTGTAGGAGACGCTTGCACGAAGCATCCCTATACGATGGGATTTCGTGTGGCCTCATGCTAAGGTTTGCTCTGTGATCCTCGCCTGCTCTCTGTGAGCTCTGACCTGCTGCCCGAATGCCAGTGTTTCGAGTTCTCTGATTTAAAAGGCAGGGGATGCTGAATGTGCCTTGTCTTTTTTGTCCACGTGCTCGGAGCACAGGCCTTCAGTGCACACAGCGTGAGCCATAAGCAGTTCTGCCTTGCACCAGGCAAGGATGCGTCCTGGAGCATGTTGTGATCAGTGGTACCAGGGGCTGATAAAGGACTCTTAAATTGCCAATAACCAAAGGGAGTCCTTGGAGGAGGGAACTGGCTGCAGCTCAGTGTGTTGCAGGGAAGAATGGGGAAAACGGGTAAATGTTGCAGAAATGGAAGGGAAGGAGGAATTGGAAGACATGAAGTTTGATGTGCAATAGGCCGGGCTGCTGCGATTACTTTTTCCCTCCTGCCCTAGCCTAGGTTGTACTGCCAGTCACACCAACAAATTCATTCTGAAATGTTTTCCTTCCACTCTCCCATCCTGGTTGTATCCTTCCTCAGGGTATCAGAGTGGACCCCTTCCCCAGGAATGGTCTGCCATGTCTAAGCACCCCAGGCTGGACTGTGAGTACCCGGCCTTGGGCACGCGGTGTCCAGCAGGACGGGCTCTCCAGAAGGAATCAGGATCTGCACTGAGCTTATGTCTGTGTGAGGGGCCGGGAACTGTTGCCTTGCTGGTGGTGGCTGTGGACAGCGAGGGCTGACTCTGCGTGTGTCTCAGGTGCCAGCTGAAGCCAGGCGTGCCGGGGGGTTTGGGGCTCCGTGCTCTGCCCCTCCCAGGCCTCTGTGTCCCACCTCATCCCTGCAAGGCTCCAGGGAAAAAGCCCAGACTTCAGCCCTTGGCTGTCCCAGCCACTCTTTGGTGCTAGAGTGCCCTTCCCAGCCAGGAGACTGGGAAGACTGCAGGCAGCCCTGGGCGTTTGGCTACTGGCTCGGACCACAGCAGGCAGGGGGCCAAAGGCAGATGTGTGTCATCAGTGCATCTGCACCCTGAATCTCCGCTCCCCTGGCAGTGGGATGGGGGCCAGGCTGTTTCCAGCTCCCTCATCTCACTTCTGTCCATCCTTTCTGCGCCCTGGGCTGGTCATGGTGAGTCTCCCTCCGGTGCTGGTCACTGGTGGGAGGCTGGCAGGCAGCAGCATGAGCCATGCCTGGGGGTGCCCCAGGCTCTGCCCACATTTTGGTGGCTCGAGGCTCATTAGAGTCGCCTGGGTGCATGGCCGGCAGGGCAGGCTGTTCTGGCTGTCTCCTCAAAGAGCTCTTCAGGTTGCATGGAGGCTGTGGCTGGGGTCTCTCCTCATGGGCGGCCATGTGTCTGTCCCTGGACTCTGCCTGTTCTCCTCTCCATGGGGGACTGGGCCCAGCAAGAAAGTCCCGGGACAAGTGAAAGGGCATGCTAGCTTATGGCACCCTGCCTGCTTCTTCCTGAAATGCCCTCTGCCAACCCTTCCTTCACAGACAGGGCCTCATTCCCTGCAGCTGGGGGCTATACCTTGGTTTTTTGCCCATGTTCCTAAGCCCTTAGTGTGTTAGCAGTGTCTGGGGAGAGTCACTGGGGTCAAGATATTTGGGGAAGAAAACCAGCCCCATCTTCAGGCGCTGCTGAGCGCTGGACACTTGGCACTGCCAGGGCTGATCTCCACCCTCGCTTGCATACCCCTGGGGGGTTGGGGGCTGTCTGAGGCTGGAGCTGTTGCTTGTCGCTTTATGCCAGAAGCAAGGTAGCGATTTGTTGAGGCGACGGTGACCTCGCTACGCTGGGCCCCGGCAGGTGCTTTTCAGGTCTGTGATGGCAGAAGGGAGTTGTGGCCTCTTGCTGGACACAGGAGAACCGGGAGGGCGCTTGTGAAGGCTGTGCTGTGCCAAGTTTTCAGTGACCGCCTGTGGCCGCAGGGACTGGGCCCCATGGCTGGCTGGGTGTGCTGGGAGGTGGTGGTCTCCGGAGCTGCACATGCGAGCGGCCCTTCTCTCCCGCCCAGTGCAAAGAACCAGGAGGTCAAGGCTGATGCATATTTGCGGTCTGTTAAGTGGCAACGTCCACCAAGCCCCTCTTTTCAGTCTGAGTGAGCCGGTGCCTTTGCCACAGGAGCAGTCCTGCTCTGAAAGCTGAGCCGGATAGTCCTCTGGGCTCTGAGTGGGAGCAGATGTCCTCATCTGTGCAGGCGGAGAGTCGCTGTCAGCCTGGACTGGTGCTTTCCCACTCGGCTGCCCTGCTGGCAGCACTAGAGCCAAGGAGGGCAAAGCTCCAGGACCCCTGAGGCCGGTCAAAGTGCATCGACAGTCGTTCAGTGGGAAAATCGTCCTGCCGGTCGCTTGGGAAGGGGAGCTGGTGTGGTGGTGGTGCATGGAGTGGGAACATCAGCAGAGAGACAGGGCTGGCCCTGTGTCCTGGTTTCAGCTGAGTTAGAGTTACTTTTCTTCCTAGTAGCTAGCATAGTGCTGTGTTTTGGATTTAGCATGAGAAGAATGCTGATAACACACTGATGTTTTAGTTGTTGCTAAGTAATGCTTAGACTAGTCAAGGACTTTCTTTTTCAGCTTCCCATGCTCTGCCAGGTGCACAAGAAGTTGGGAGGGGGCACGGCCCAAGATAGTTGATCCAAATCGACCAAAGGGCTATTCCATACCATATGACGTCATGCTCAGTATATAAACCGAGGGGAGTTAGCCGGGGGGCAGCGATCGCTGCTCGGGGACTGGCTGGGTGTCGGTCGGCGGGTGGTGAGCGGTTGCATCACTTGTTTTCTTTTCCCTGGGTTTTGTTTGTCTCTCTCGTTCTCCTTTTCATTACAATTATTATTATTATTATTATCATTATTATTATTACTATTATTATTATTTTATTTCAATTATTAAACTGTTCTTATCTCAACCCGTGGGTTTTCTTACTCTTGCCCTTCCGATTCTCTCCCCCATCCCACCGGGGAGGGGGAGGGTGAGCGAGCGGCTGCGTGGTGCTTAGTTGCCGAGTGGGGCTAAACCACGACACCCTGGCACCTGGTGCTGATACTGAGCCCGCACAGCCATGCCCGGTATGACAGGGACTGTTCCTCTCGTAACATCTGCCTTCTCGCTGGAGGAGGAAGGGGTGACAGCCACATTTACACTCCTGCTGGCTCCTGTTGATGCCATGCAGGAATGTGCCTGCTGGAGCAGATCCCTGGGGGAGCTTGGCACTCTCTGTCCTCAGCATGTGGAAATATTCAGGCTCTCCAAATCACTGTGTTGGCGCCTGCTTGCATGCCGGCAGCCCAGCCCCTCTGGTCCTACCTCCTGGGGATGTACCTGCTCCCAGGAGAGAGCAAAGCTATGGAGGACTGCAGAAGCGTAGCGCTGCCCCAGTCCAAATGTCTCCGTCCCAGCCAGTAAAGGGTCCTCTCTGGAAGCAGAGAGCTGGCAGCAGATCAGGAGCTGGGTGATGTCATGCAAAGGAAAAACACCAAAGGGCGTCCGTGGAGGCAGGGTGAGTTGGAGAGAACAGATGACACCTGCGTGGAGCAAGGACCCATCAAAACAGCCTGGGGGGCTTGGAAGTTCCCCGTCTGGGAAAGGACAGGGACCTCAGGAGCTCTGGCGGGTATTCTCTTTGCCACTGACCTTCTGAGTGACCTTGGGTGAGTCTGTCCCTCCCAGGCAAAGTCTCTCCCCGTGAGTGGGATGAGAAAGGACTGAGAGGACTGTCAGCCTCACCCGAATGCCAATACCCTGCGGCAGAGCTGGGGGCCTGCTCCGCCCTCACGGCAGCTCTTCCTGACGGAGGGATGCTTCAGCCCTCTCTCGCTAGGCTCTGACCCAGGGGGGAAAGTTTCAGGGCAAGGCTATGCTGGACCCCTCCTGGGCGACTGGTGTGCATGGAGCCCCTGTGGCGCAATGGGCTGCTTCCCCGGAGAGCGGCTGGGCACGGGTGGAGATGTGTGAGCTGGCTGCTAGCAGGGGCTCTGCCCTGGTGCTGGGGCCACTGGCAGCACTGGTGACCAGTGGGGATGGCCGGTGGTGCTGGAGCAGTGTTGTCTCGTGGCAGCATGGGTTCGAATAATACTGCTCGCTGGGCTCTGTCCGTGAGGGGCCAGATGTTGCCCTCCACACTCAGAGGACAGATGGGCCAACGCTTGTCCCAGGCTAGCAGCACTGCTGTCAGCAGGTACACAGCGAGTACATTTTTGCTCTGTCTCCTCCTTTCCCAGCCACTCTAGAAAAGTCATTAAACCTCTCTGTCCCCAGACCCTCTGTGGATGTGCTGGGAGGCTGCGAGTGCTCAGCGCCTGGTGCTGGAGACCACCAGGCTTTTCTTGGGCTTCTGGTAGCTGCTACAGCACGAAGGCTCCCGGGGAGATGTTTTCACCTGTGCAACGGCGCCGTGCACACCGGTCTGCAGGCTGGCTCTGCTGGCAATGGCTCTGCGAGGCACTGGGCGGTTTGGCACGTTTGGGGAGAGGCTGCAAGGTCAGACAGGGATGCAGAACAGGGAGGCTCTTTGCTTCCCTCTAGCTCTGCTTGCAGTCCCTGCGTAGGGCAGGATAAGCCATGTTCCCCCAAATCCTGCTGCAGCTGGAGATGGGGAATGGGTCAGTCCAGCCGGGCTGTGACATGAGCCTGGGCGATGTGACATGTCTGGTACTGAGCCTGACGCCTGCCCAGGAGGGAGCCAAGCTGAGCCAGAGCATCAGCCGGCCGCCATCCCCGGCGGAGGGGGGGACTGGGAAGCGTAGAGGCAGTGCCGGGCTCTTTGCATTTAAAACGACAGATCAGTGGCGCTTTTTTAAAGGCTCCCATGCCGTGCTTTGGCTGCAGCAGCCGGCACACGCGCAAGGTCACTGGAAGGGACAATAGCGCTTTGGGCAGCTCTGTAGGGAAACGTCCCAGCCACGCTGGCCAAGGCTCTGCTCCAGCCCGCGGTGCTGCCTGCCCTGGGCGGGAGGGGAGGATGCCTTCCCCCTTTGTCACAAAGGCTGGGAGAGGGGACAGGGATGCTACAGCTCAAGCGCACGTGAACAGACACACACTCCGTGCTCCCTTCGTCCAGCAGCTTCGGTTTCTCACCCGAGCCGGGCGCTGTCTGGCTGGGGACGGCTCAGCAAACCCAGTCTCTCACTTGCTTCAGGAGAGCAGCTGCTGGCGACCCCCAGACCCTCCTGCTTTCAAGGGTGTTTCTGGCCTGAGGTGTGGCTGCATTTCTTCTCCTACAATTTCATCTGCTTCCTGTGGAAGCCCCACCGCATCCAGGGTGGGCATGGCTGTTAGGTACGGCTGAAAGCGCGTGGCACGTGAGGGGAGGTGGCATCTGATTAACCTAGTAGGAATAATTTGGCCTGGATCTGTTGTGACGACTGATACCAGCTTGAACTGCCCAGGAATTGGCCCTCAGGTCATTTGGTACATCTTTTTCTAGTAAAGAAACGCGGTCAGGACATGGGTTTACCGCCTGAGGACGACATGTACTTCGTGACAGCTCTCTCACAGCTGAGGGTGCGGCGAACCCCAGAGTCCTCACACCCACGGCAGTCGTCTGACTGCTGGCCAGGGTGGTGCAAGGCTGAAGGAGATTTTTTTATCTCTTCTCAAAGGTCTTTGGTTGGTGAAACAGGCACTGGCTGGAGGGTTGTGTCAGCCCCTGTAACAAGGTTTGGCCAAAAGCATTTGCTCTGAGGAGCTGCCCCACGAGAACCTGCTCTCCGGCGCTGCCTGCCCTCCCTGGAAGTGCACCGGCGTGGAGCTGGCGGTGGCTTGCTGCACCCACGTTATGCTCAGCTTAGAGGCGACACGCTCCCTCCCTGGATCCAGCCCCCAGAGCCATCCAGGCCACGTTCCAGTTTCCAATTCCCTTGATACGCAGTGGGGACCCTGGACCTTTGCACACTATTAATAACGTGCTGTGCTGATGTGCCAGTGTCTCTGAATCGCTCCTGTAACATCCCCAAGGACTTGAGCTGCGACAGAAAGCTTCTGGGGGTCCGTCCCTGTTCTCCTCCCCGTCTCAGTGGCACCACTCAAGCCTGTTAAGCCAAAACAAAGCATAAGAATTCCTGCAGCCCAGATCTCCCAACTGTTGCACTAGCAGGAAAAATTCATCTTCCCTGAGCCTTGCTAAACCCTGCCCAGAAAACTCTGCAGAGTGGGAACCTAGCACTGGCATCTCCACTGCGTAGAGCTACTCTGGTGACTCGGGGTTCCCAAAAGCTGCCTGGAAGGCAGCGGTGCAGGGCCCCACGTGCTTTCCTGGGGTGCTTTGGTGACAGGAGGCTTTTCTTTTAAGGAACTTTGCACCTGGGATCCAACTTTGATTTCTGATACTTGGAAAACGAAATTGCCAGATCCAGATAGGTCAAAGTTTTTGCTCTCTGTTGAATTTTGCCTCCCATGAATCGCCTTTGGACTTCTTGGTGGCTCACCATACAACAGGACTGACTCCTTTCACCCCTGGGCGCGACTGTCCCACAGCACTTCAGGCTGTACAGGCAAAGGGCTGGCACAGGGATGCTGCGAGGCCTGAATCCCTCCTTACGGAATGACGGAAGCCGATGGTCACTTTGTGTGCCCAGCCCCAGCCCACACATGAGCAGTGAGAAAGGGTCAACCATCCATCCTTCCCTGGAGCTTCTCCCCTCCGCTGTCTGTCTGAGATGCACCTTATGGGTACGCAGAGATGTCGGTGCAGTCACATTAGAGAGGTGGTGTTGAAAATAGTTGTTGCCAACTTCAGTCGCACCCCAGAGCTGGTTATGTTTTCTGTCTGTCTGCCCCACTCCATCCACAGCCTTTAGATCTAAATGACCTACAGACCTAGACTCGTCGTGCTGCGGAGCCTGGAGGAGAGAAGGCTCAGGGGGATCTTATCAATGTATATAAATACCTGAAGGGAGGGTGTGAAGAAGGCAGAGCCAGGCTCTTTGCACTGGTGCCCAGTGACAGGACCAGAGGCAATGGGCACAAACTGAGACACAGGAGGTTCTGCTTGAACATCAGGAAGCACTTTTTCACTGTGAGGGTGACCGAGCACCGGGACAGGTTGCTGAGAGAGGTTGTGGTCTCGCTCCTTGGCGATATTTAAATGCCGTCTGAACACGGTCCTGGGCGACCAGCTCTGGGGGGCCCTGCTTGAGCAGGGGGCTGGACCAGATGACCCCCAGAGGTCCTTTCCCACCTCAACCATTCTGTGATTCTGTGGTTTTATGGGAGCTACAGGGCAGAGACGGGGACTTCACCTCTGAGTCTGGACTCTGAAATCATGGGGTGTTGGGGACAGTCCCCAGCACATGGAAAGGGAGCTGCAAACACAAAAGGAGTGTCAGGCCCTTGCTGCTGCCCCCAAGGTGCCGCTCAGCCCCGTGATGACCAAAGAGAGCTGGGAGAGCTGGAGGAGATCCCACTGCAGCGTGCAGAGTCAGCCTGCACTGAGGAGAGGGACAAGGCAGGGAAGAGGTGACTGTGTCCCTTCCTCGATGCCCTGCAAGCAGGGAACGAGAGCTGTGAAGAAAGCGGTCTCTGTGGTAGCAAAAAAACCCTCTTGTGAAGCCTGTGAAGGAGAGTGTCCCGCTGCGTGTGTCCCATGCAGCGCTGGCTCTGTGTGTGTGCACATGGGCCAGTGCTGCAGGCACATCCCTGCTCCTCAGCACTGGGGGAAGGTTGGCAGTGGGAGGAGGGTACTGCAGGACTCTTCTGGTACCCGCTGAGACCCTCTGCGAAAGCCACCTCATGTGTGGAGAGAGGGCCGCACTCGCTTCCTAGGAATGGGTCTGTCCTCGATGCGTCTGGGAAGTTTTGCTTCCCTCAACCCCCGAGATGGCTGCGTGTTAGTGATGCTCTGCGCGGGGAGGCTTTAGGTAGCCCTGTGGGCTGCGACACAGTGGTGCGGAGGAGATCCACACCAGCTCCGGCTGAGGCACTCAGGTTCTTGATCATTCCAAGGAGTCTCGGTTTCCGGAGGTGTTCGTGGACTCAGCCCTTAGGCTGTTCCTGTGCTGCAAGCAGCAAAAGGGAGCAAGTTAAGGACCTGCCAGGTATCCCGGCAGTGCCTGGGGAAGCGGGCGCATGGCAGGTATGTGCGAGGCTTGCCTTTTCCCCTTCCGCAAAGCCGCTTGGCTGCGTTCATGAAATTACCGGGAGCCCTCCCATTCATGACTAAGAGCTCCCTTTTTGGGAGCCCTCCCTCACACACCTTCTGCTCCCTAGATTTTCCCTAGCCAAATGAGGGGAAAAATCTCTGGTTACAAACCAACCAGCACGAGCAGGGCCTGCCCTTAGCCCCTGAGGTCACTTTCAGCTGCCATCAGAGCTGACCTGGACGCGTCTCCTTTCTGCTGCTGCCCCGGTCTGGTCCCTCGTACTGGGGCCTTTGCCGAACGCAAACAGGGAGCAGTAGTAGGCAGCAGGAACGTGGCTAGCTGGGCTTCCCATTGGCACGGCCTTTTCCACCCCCCACACGCCATGGCACCGGGTTGTACACCAGCCCTACATGCCTGGAGCTGCTGGGAGTTGGTGCCGCTGGTGCCGGTGGCCCCCATTAAGTCATTGCTGAGATTAGGGCTGTTTTCAGTAGGTTCCTTTGAGTGGAGGTTTGTTTGTGTAAATATTTGGACGTTTCTCAGGCATGATTATTGAGCAACCTGCACCTCATGCATATTCAGAGGCCTCCAGCGAATGCCTCCTCTCCTGCATGCGGGAGCAGGGCCGGTCTATGGATGCGGGAGGGACGTGAGCGTAGGTGATGCTGGTGGGGGTGGCGGTGGGCACTGCCGGGGAGAGCCTGTGCAGCCGTGCCCAGCCTTGCGCTGGGAGCACTGGCGATGCATCTGTGCTGCAGTGCCAGGACTGCTGTGGTGGTCTGATGCATGCAACCGTAGCGGTGCTGGCTGGCACGCGGGGCTGCTGAGCGCACCTCGCCGTGGCTGGCCGGCCACCCCTGGGCTCCCGGGCAGCAGCGCCAGCACCTGCCCGAGCAGTGCCTGCCTCTAGATCAGGCAGTGGGAGGAGGCGGATGGCTAAGCACAGAGCCTGGGCAGCCTCACGGCTCCTGCCTGCTCTCGGGGAGGGTTAAGAGCCATTTAAAGCAGATGCAGAGGCTCCAGAGCAGCTTGCTTCCAGTTTTGCTTTGCATCCCGCATCCCCTGTCATCTGGATCCTCCTATCCACATGCTCAGCTCGCCTGTCGCAGCTGGTCCCCTCCCATTCAGCCCACACAGACCTGCCTTATTTTTTTCTACTCTACAACTCCCTCACTCCATCCCTGCCATTTTCCTGCTTTTCCCAAGTTAACCAAGCAGTTCAGCGTCATCCCAAGCTTGGTCTCCATCATCTCATTGCACAAATCACCCAATCGCCCTTCTGGCATAAGGCGTGGGCCAGCCTCTCCAGGACCCCAGGAGAGACCCAAGCCTCTGAAAGCTCCGGTGTCGGTGCTTTCCCTCCAGGGAGCCCGGCAGCCTGTGGCAGGGCTGCCCTCCCTGCTGCATGCCGCCGTGCACGTTGGCACGCAGGGCATCTGCTGCACTTCTGGGCTGGGCTGTGTGGGGACAGCACGAAGCTGATGGCTTTTTTTGGAGACTGGCTACAACGTAAGGTCAGGCCGGGCCCCTGGCCATGTCCGTAGCAAGTGTTGAACGGTGGGATGAGATGGGAGGCAGGGTGCTGGCAGATCCTGCACCCAGCAGGGTCAGGCTGGGGGACCTTCCTGAGCCAGCGCTGCGGGAGGGAGCTGTGAGACTCAGCCGCAGCCACAGTTTACCCAGGCAGCGTTCGGGGCAGTAAGGGGAGGCTTTGCTGGCTGCTCCTGTGCTGAGAGAGATTGCTTGCTATCTGCTACAGGCAGTAATTGCTGCCTGTTTGTTGAGGGAGACCCTGCATCCCAAACCACCCCGGTCATGTAGTAAGAGAACCTAAGATGGTCTTAGCACTTGCATGACTTTTCCAGGAGTGATATGCTGCAGGGTCTCTGCTGTCTAAGGATGAATTAGAATCATAGAATTGTAGAATCATGCGGTTGGAAAAGACCTTTAAGATCATTGAGTCCAACTGTCCCTGTCCACTACTAAACCATGTCCCTAAGCGCCTCGTCTGCCCGGCTTTTAAATACCTCCAGGGATGGGGACTCCACCACTTCCCTGGGCAGCCTGTTCCAGGGCTTGACAACCCTCCCCGTGAAGACGTGCTTTGAGGTCCTTCCTCCATGGCTGTAAACATGCTCTGCTCTAAGGTGTGACAGATAGGATTGGGGCATGAGGTAAACCAGCACACCTGGAGAAGCCCCAAGAAGCGCTCGCGCTGGCGGTACCGCAGAGCAGAGGACTTGGCTGACTCCTGCGAGGCAGTACGTTGTGATTGCGCTCGCAGGGACACAGAGCTGCACTCTCAGCCTCTGTGTACTCATAGGAGCAAAGCGTTAGTGACCTCCGCCTGCAAACACGAACGCAGCCGTGCTCTTTACGTCTCTGGGGGTGACTGCTCCAACTTCATGCTGTCCGTAATATTGTCGTCCATTTTCCAGATGACAACGTAGGCACGCGTAGGCCTGTGTCAGGAACGCGACACGAGTTCCAGGCATGGGTTCAGGTTTTTATACTTTTCTACCTCGCTCTCTGCCAATTCCCCTGCTGACATAATCACAAAAAGCCAAGACAGCACTTCTGCTCCCAGGGATGTTGGTAGAAACTCAAAGGAATGGTGTTAAACCAGCCCCTGGCCACAAGAGCAGGCTCCGGGTGGAGAAACGTACGCTGCTCTTCTCCACTGATGCTTTTCCCTGTTTCTGTTCCCTGCAACAGGCATCATGTCCACTATGTTATTCCGTACGATGGGGATCAGTCAGTGGTGGACTCCTCGGAGAATTACTTTGTGACTGACAATGTAACCAAGCAAGAGATTGATCTGATGCTGGGACTTTTGCTGGGCTTTTGTATAAGCTGGTTTCTGGTCTGGATGGATGGGGTTCTCCATTATGCGGTGCGAGCCTGGAGAACCAGCCGACGGTATGGTAAGTGCAGCCCCACGGGCTCCCTTCCCTTCCCTTCCCTCCCCTTCCCTTCCCTCCCCTCAATCCCTTGCCCTGTCCTCTGAGGCTGGCGGAGAGGGAGGAGGTCAGCAGCCTCGCAGTGTTTGTTCCACGTGGGTTTGGCACAGGCCCGACCAGCCGTATCCCAGCCCTCTTCACACAAGCAGCATCGTTGACGTGGAGATAGCCAGCCGAGGGTCCCAGCCTGGGGGGCTCCGCTTTGGGAAGTGCGGAGTACGTGTTGGTGCAAAGGGGTGGCTGATGGAGAGCCACGTGCTTACCCGTAGGCAGGCTGGCAGATGGTGGCTGTATGTCTGCACATGTGGGCAGAATATTTTCAGGCCAGACAAAACTTCCCTGAAATCTGGATTTTTCTGTGCATATAATTTGCAGCCAGGCACATGCTTAGGGAGTGCAGCCTCTTGTTGTTTGTATAAACTTGTGACAACGTGGTGACAATGACAGACAGTCCTGTGTTCTGTCAGGGACGCATCAGCTGAGGTTTCCCCATCCTCATTGCTGTTCCAGATGTGTCAATTTTTTTTTCAGTAGCGACATCAGCCCCCCAGGGAAAAGTGCTAGCCATGC
The DNA here is from genome assembly GCA_013401315.1 of Balaeniceps rex. Taxonomy (NCBI): domain Eukaryota; kingdom Metazoa; phylum Chordata; class Aves; order Pelecaniformes; family Balaenicipitidae; genus Balaeniceps; species Balaeniceps rex. The sequence goes on from VYZW01045692.1 coordinate 29,823, forward strand.
TAGTTAGTCTTTGGCCCAGTTAGCGTAGCATCCTGAGCTAACAGCCTGAGAATGACCGACAGACACCCCTTCAGAGCCTCTCTCTGCCCCTCTTTGCTCTCCCGGCATGGACATCCCGTGGAATTTAATTGTTGGAGGGGAAAAAAGACAAGAAAAACTATTAAAATAGTGAATGACTTGAAATTCTGTAACAGCGTACCTACAAATCTCAGTCTCTCTAACTCTGACTGATGGTCTCTGTTAAATTACAGCTCGGAGGAAAAGGAGAGTGAGCAAGAGAAAGATTTATCTGTAAACCTGTAAGAGATTCTAATTAGGGAAGTGGACTATCTCTTTCTAAAAACTCAGATCAAAATGATATTAATTTCTCATTAGTCTTCCCAAATCCCCGGCAGCCTGCTTGAGCAGTTCCTGACTCAGGACTCTCTTGAGGCTGTGCTGCTGCCATTTCCCAAGCAGAAGGCTAATTGTCAGAGTTTCCAGCGAGATCTAAGGTACCGAGCCAACCTCGGGGCCGTGACACCTGGTTTTGATCAGACCACCCGTGGCTGCGAGCTCAGCAGCGCTCATGGGGTCAGCAGGGCTGGCAAGAGCTGGCCTTGGGAGAGGTGCCGTGGTGGGGACAGCGATATTGCTCTGCAGAGCTGCTGCCTGTGTTACGGAGCGGTGAGCTACAGACATGGTACTGCCATCGAACCTGCCTTCTGGTGAATGGGTGCTGCGTAGATTTTTAATTTTAGTGATTAAGGGTAATGCTAGCAATTAATGTAGTATTTAAGCTGAACCATCTTTTTTCTTTCATTTTTTTTTTTCTCTCTGTGTACGCATATTCTAAGGCTTTAAGAAGGGGTTGGCCGATGGTGCAATATACTGTACAGACACATCTTTTCAGAAAATGGATGCAGTATTACTTCGCACCCAGCTTTTTCTTCCCTTAGCCACCCCATCGGCAGAGCCCCTTCCATCATGCAGGAGGCCAAGCCCCGCTCTGGCCTGAGACGTCGTCTCTTAGTGCCGTGTCGGTGGTGCCGCACCGGCCACACGGCACCGGTCTGCTCTTAAAGCAGGGTGGTTGTTCCACAGCTGTGCGCTTGCACTGCTCCCGGCTCTGTCAACAGCCCTGGGTCCTCACAACCAAATGTCTGGTAGGAGAGACCCTGGGAGCCCTGCTCATCCGATCTGTAGGTGGGGTTGCCAGTGTATACTGTGCAACGGGACGTCATGTCTCTTTCCAGTAAAGGCTTTTACGTGCCTTGAACTGCTCTGTCCGAAGGGAAAACTGTGTGCTATGCTGAGAACATTTCACTAAAGACAGGCTGAAAAAATCACTGGGGAATTTGGAGCAAAATAATGAACGCTGAGCTTTTAGGTATTTCCTGTTCATTCAAATCAGCCGTGCCAACCCAGTCATTTGAAGGGCAATAAGCAGGAAGGGTACCTGTTTCTTTGTTGAATGAGTGCCTAAGCTAAAATTCCCTTCTAAAGAAAGAAATGGGGCCTGTGACTGTGGGAGATAGGGGTAGGGGTAATACAAAACACCGTACTGGTACGGAGCGTAGAGCCCTCCCTGAAATACATGAGTACCACTTAGCAATGACTCAATGTCACATTGTGGCCTGATCAGCTTCAATTTTGGTCTGTTAGAATAACCTATAGCTCCTTCCTGATGGAAGAGATTTCTTAAAATAGAAAAGATTCTACAGAAACTCCGACATCAGCTTGCGCTGCATGGTAGCTGCAGTGCTGGTCAGAGCAGTCACGTACCCCCTCGTGCTAGTCCCAATAGTTCAACTTTACACCATCGATCGTTCTCTGGGGATTTCAAATTCTCCTTTGTGGGGTTGGGCTATGTGCATTTCTGGGTGTAATGACCCAAAGCTCTCATGAAAGCGAATGGCAGCTGAAACATCGCTACCGGGAAAGGTTCATGGGCTGAGAGCTGAGACACCGGATAAAAAAATGGTGCTGCCCAGCCTGTGCTGGCTGTGGGGCAGAAAGTGGCTTGTGCTGACGCTGCGTGAAATTGGCCAATGTTTCAGAGGACGGGAGAGCCAGGATCGAAGTGGGATGATACATATGCAGCAGCAGGGCGCCGCGGTTTCCCCGGCAGCTTGGTCCCCAGAGCAGCTCCCCGCTCGCTACAGGGATTAGCAGAGATCAGGATGAGGTGGCTGCCTTTGCCGAACCTTGCCCACGCTGTTAGCCCGGCATTCGGAGGGTGAATAAGGCACGAGGAGGGCTGGAGGATAGGGCTCATCACAAGGAGCTGGTTTCTACCAAGAGTAGAAAGCTGGAGCTTGCCTCTTCCAACTCCCACCCTCACTGTCGTGATGGGCCGGCGCAGCCCGTCTGTACGAGCCCGTCTTGAAACGAGCAGCTCCTATAGCAGGCACAGCCCAGGAGCGTTCTGCTGGCTCCCAGGGTCATGGCCGGGGGTGGGCATCTGCGTGTCCCGTGGAGGGCACAGGCTGCTGCGGGTCTGGGAGAGGAGTGGGCAGTGCTGGGGCTACAGCCAAGGCATCAAGTGTGGCTGGGGAATAAGCGTGGGCTGAAGGGGAGCCTCGAGGGTAGCCTTGCCGCGGCCATAACTGGGGCCTGGCTTCTGTGGGGCAGGGCTAGGCACGGCAGGAGAACGTGGGTCTCACCGTTCCTGTAATACCTCATCTTCCTTCTCCTTTCTGCCTTCCAGACAATTCCTGGTCTTGGATTCCAAAATTTTGTAACTTAAAGGAGTTCAGAAAACGTCACCACAGGCAGTACGAGGAGGCGACTGGGAACATGGTGCACATCAAACAGAAGCTGTACCATAACGGGCACCCTAGCCCACGGCACCTCTGAGGAATGCCTTCCCCTCCAGAGACTGCAGTGAGGTTTTAAAAAGGACTTTGCTCTTCTTTCAGGGGAACAGCTACAAGTTTGCTCCTCCATGGAAGCCAGCCGAGGACACGATTTTACTTACCCATCCTGTGTGTCCCTGTGGCACACCACGATGCACAACTAAGCCAGTCCTGGATGCTACGCAGCCAAGACATTGCACTGTGTTCCACGTTTTATTGTCAGACTTGTGTATATATGTAAAAAGCCGACAAACAGAAACAAACAAAAAGAAAAGAGATTTGCATTATACTTTCAGCCCCCTTTTCCTGGCATTCACGGCTGTCCTGCACATCCAGCTACCCTCCGGGGGATGTTGGCCACGGGTATGGAGGTGGGACAACATGAAGAAGACGCAGAGTTTCTCATCCACGAGCTCGAGTCCCCTGTTTCTTTGGTCCTTTGGCTTGGTTTTGCTCTGCTCTGTTCCTTCCGTTGCTAGAATGTCTTGGCTGGTCACCGGTGTGGATGGGGACTGCTGCCAGCTGGTTGTGAAGGCACAGCGTCCCTTTTGCTTTGGTTCACGTTTCGGGGAGTTGCTGTGGGGGAAGGAAGCCCTGGGAATATATAACTGATTTGTTGTTTGCATCGCTATCCACTGAAACCTGCCTTAAGCAATGCAAGAAATCGCAGTGCCAGGGGAAGGGTTCTGTAAGGTGTCAGTCCATGTAACAGGGCTGCTGCTGCCTGGTTTTCACCACGTCTGTGTCGGTGGTGCCTTGCTGATGCCAGCGCTGTTGTTATTCACTGACGCTAGCGAGGAGTGGCTCCTGATACGCGGGGAGAAGCATGTTGTGTTGAATGGTGTTGGAGCTGACGCGCACCCTGATCGTACCCCTCTGCTGCCTAAACACCACCCACCCCTTGCCCGGGAGGAGAGGAGCTGCTCTCCCCCTCTTCTTGGGGGGTGAGCCTGAGGCCCTGGGTAATACCGCCCTAGAAACGCTGGCAATGCAGCGGGAGGGTCCTGTCAACGGCCTCACTCTTCTTCTGCACATGCACAGCCACGGCTCTGAGCTGAAACAGCACCTAGCAGCAGGCTGGGCTTGGCTTGAGGAGCACAGGGAGCTGTGGGCCTGAAGCCAAACTCACCTACAGAGTCAAACGTCCCAACAGTGGGTCGAATCGAAGTACGAGGATGCTCTAACGTGCCTGTGCTTCCCCTGGCCGCGGCTGAGGTATGGGTTTCGAGGTAGCTGTCAAGCGACCGAAGCGTTGCCTTGTGCATGCGGGGCAGCAGACAGCCGTAGCCCCGCTGGCTGCCGTGGGACGAGAGAGGTTTTTATTGGGAGGAAGAAGGGAGGGAGATGCTAGCCCCAAGACTTCAAGGTGGTAGCCCTGAATCCTGATCATTTCTCCTTCATTCATCATTTTGTATTGAGTGGGCTTGTGCTTAAATGGGGAAAACATCCAGAACAAAAGGGTGATGAATATTATCAGAAACGGCTCTTTTCTTCTGTGGATTCCTTGACTCTGTCAATGGCCTCCTATCGTTTGATGGCAATGTCTGGGAAGGGAGAAGGACACCATGACGCCCTGCTCTTTTCCTCCCTGCTTCAGCTTCTGTGTCTTGGGTTTTTTTTGTTTATTTGTTTTTTCCTGTGCCCAGGATCAGTTCAATTATTTACAAGCCCCAAAGCTGGCCAAGAGCCAAACACACCCGTTTCTCTGCCATTCCTACCTTTGCTATTCCCTAGTGCCTCTTGTCTTGGAGCCCCAGTTTCTGTCTGGGCCTAAATAATTGCCCGGTCTGTACGTATGTCTGTCTGCTTGACTGTCATTCAGGACTTCCCATGGTTGTAACGTCTGCAGCCACCTGTTAGTATCTAAAGAACGACTTTTCCTTCAGCAGCTCCTTTCCAAGACACGTGGCTCTGCAGCCGCCCTCACTGTACGAGCTTTGTGCATTTGGCCATATGGGCTCATCCTCGAGCGGCATCAGATGCTCGCTGCAGTGGGTTGTTCCTCGCAGGGTGCCCGGTGGGGGCTGGCCAAACTGCTTTCTGCTTGCCCTCGTGTGATGGCACGCACCTAACTGGTGCTGTGTTATAGGACAGGGACATGTCATGGACGGGTCTTCAGGTGGAACAGCATTTTGCAGGGAAGGAGATTCCATCATGATAAGGAAAAATACTGAGTCTCTGGAACTAGTTACAGGGGAAAAAAGCACTTTAAATAGTCTTTCCACTTGGAGCACCTCACGAGCGAGACTTAAGGCAGTGACTGAAACTCAGACTGAATTGAAAGTCTGGTTCTGCCCTGCTCTATCATTAAATATGAAACTTACAGCTGGAAAGAGTGAAGTGATGGCTCACACTGATTAAGTTTGATCCACACCAGAATTCCAGAAGAATATGAGGCTCTGGAAGAGGGGGGAGAAAAAATCCTGCATGGTACATATTCCCATTGTTTAAGAACAGACTTTTTTTTAATCTGCTGTGTCTGCAGCTATTACCTTGGGAGCCTATCTCTTGTTTACACTTAGTCAAAAAATAAAACAAAAAATGCCCTCAGTGCGATTAAATTCACTGGGAGTAATTCACTGGTCTTAAATGCAAGGAAACCAGAAATACCCTCATAGAGCAAGGTTTGTCCCAGCCCACGCTAAACCAGTGGGATTAATCCTGGGGAACTGACGAGGCCTTTGATTTTCACCCTTAATAAACACGGGGCAAAGTTCCTTCCCGTGCAGCAAGGCCAGGTCCTACTCCTGACCCAGGAGATCTGGTGCGTCTTCTGCGCAGGGGTGATTTCAAACAGCCAGCTTGATAGAGACACAAGCTCAGATTCCTGGCACGAGCTGCCTTTTTCCCCTGAGTCTAGGAAGCTACCGAAGATCCAACCCTGCGTAACAGAGATCAGAATTGTTGCTGAGACCCAATAACCTTCAGGTTGCTGTTGCTGGGACGGGGTAACCTTCTACACCAAGTCAGGCTGCAGCGGTGAGTCCTCCCTGCACAGGAGCAGCCCAGGTCCCCTGTGCCATTTAACCCGTGGTGGCATGCAGATGACGACTGTTGTTCCCACCAGCCGGGTGTCTGCCACGTCTCCTCTTTGGGGGACGAGGTGACAAGCCCCCCCGGAGCAGCAGGAGGTAGAAGAGGCAGCTGTGTTCTGAGCATCGCAGAACGCCATTACCACCATTGCATTGCCCCAGGCAGCACTCGCGCTCTCTCTGCTTGACACCAGCACTCTTGGCCCTGTCCCATCCCCTCAGCTGATCCTGCTCGAGGTGTGAGCCGTACCAACGTCTGACTTTGTGGTCTCTTGTTCCTCCGTCCAAGTGAGGTTGCTACTGTTGCTCGCAGCTCAGTTACCTGTGAAGCCTGCCATTGCACTGTCGTCTTCTCCTGTGCCTGTGTTCGTTTCGCTTTTGTCTGGTTGTGGGGGTGTTTTCTCCTTGTTTAATTGTCCGAGATGTACTAGTGTTGACTTGTTTGTTGTTCTCTTGCCTCTGATCCAGTCTTCACACCAAAAAAAAAACAAACAAAAAACCCCACAGATCAAAACAGCGACAACAAACCCCAAACCTAGCAACAACCCCGAACAAAAAGGTTTTTTTGGGAGAAAGTGACTTTGGCATCAGGGAGTTGACACAACAAGGTCAGGGCTAGGCAAGATACTGGTCAGAACCTGTGGGAGAGAAAGCATGGGGCTGGAAAGCTTACAGCTGGCAGCTGTGTCTGTGACGGCAGCTCCGCAGGGACGAAGGAGTGGGAAGTGCGCACCATGTCTTAGCGCTCGTCCGCCAGATGCTTTGAGGGAGGCTTCTGCAGAATTAGATAGTGGGGGGAATTTTGTGCCGCCTCAGGAGGGGCTATTTTTAGAGCAGAGACAGAGCTTAAAACTGTACGTGCCAATTCTCCAGAGCTGGGATTGGTACTGGAAACATTCTCCCACATTTTTGGTGCGAGGAGCCCGGGTTTGGCTGCCTGCACACCGAACGGGCGTGCGCCGGTTGTTGGGATCTGTTGCAAAGGAGAGGTGTGGGAAGGCAGGTGGAGAAAAGCAGAGGCTTGTGAAATCCATTGTACCAACAAGCAGCTCCTCTTTAAAGACAGCAGCCGCTTGCCAGCGCCGCTGAACCCCTCGGCGAGAGCCCCGAAGGTAGCGTGAAGCTAAACCCAGTCTATGCCAACCTCCTTTCTGTTCTGACCACCTTCTTTCCTCTCAAGAGAGCTACACGTTAAAGAGCAGGCCTGTCAAGCTGGTTGTCTCCTCCACGTTGCGTCCCAGCTGGCATCTGCCGTTCCACCACGTTCAGTGGCTCACAAGAGGACGGGCGTGGGGAAGGAAGGAGCGACGGGAGGCCAAACTCGCTGTAGGGGTGAGCAGTGCTGTACCGGGGAGCGGCTGGCAGAGCTCCACATTGCCTCGGGAGCGAGAGGAGGGGAAGAGCCCAAAGCACTTTTTTTTGGGATTTCAGGTGTAGCCCAGAGCAGACCCAGGTACTACGCGTGCCACCTTGGGCCTGCTGCTCTGGCAGCATGGGAAGGATCCTTCCCCTCTGAGGAACGGTTTGGGAAGGTGTCTGCTGTGATACCAGCCAGCCAGCCGTCCGTCCATCCATCCATCCATCCATCCATCCATCCATCCATCCATCGTGCCCTCGTATTGCTCAGCTAGCCCTTGAGCCAGCCAGGGACACATCAACTCACCCATCCTGGCTGAAGTACCTGGCAGCACCTATCAGTAAACAGTAGAAGACCAGAAGAGAGCCCAGAACGCACATCCCAGGCGTTCACTGCACGGTGGGGTGGTTTTAGTTACTCTCACTGCTACTCTCTACCTCATTTTCCAGTTGCACTCAGCTGGGAGAAGAGAATCCCTGATAAAAACAGATACTAAAAAGAGCCGCTAAGATGACTAAGGGACTGGAGCATCTCTCCTGCGAGGAAAGGCTGGGAGAGCTGGGACTATTCAGCCTAGAGAAGAGAAGAGAAAGCTCAGGGGGATCCATGTATGTAAATACCTGAAGGAAGGGTGCAAAGAAGATGGAGCCAGGCTCTTTTCAGTGGTGTCCAGTGACAGGACCAGAGGCAATGGGCACAAACTGAAACACAGGAGGTTCTGCTTGAACATCACGAAACACTTTTTTACTGTGAGGGTGACCAAGCACTGGGACAGGTTGCCAGAGAAGTTGTGGAGTCTCCATCCTTGGAGATAGTCAAAAGCCAACTGGATATGTTCTCGGGCAGCCTGCTCTAGGTGGCCATGCTTGAGCAAGGAGGTTGGGCCAGATGAACTCCAGAGGCCCCTTCCAACCTCAACCATTCTGTGAAAAAAAAATGCCATGCAAATAGTGTCAGGTGAGCTGAAGCCCACTGGCTTTGCGAGAGACCACGAGCTGATACTTCAAGACCACAGCAGGCAGTGCAAACACAAACATCAACAGCCTTTGCTTCCCTTGGGTAAGGTCTAGACAACCAGAAAGCCCTGGGGGAGCCAGGGGGGGAAGGCCTGATCCAAGGTCATTACCCGGCTCGAGAGAAAGCACATCGTGAAGGAAACATTTCACGGGTACTGGCTCCCCTGGAAAAGGGAGGGCAACGTCCACCCTTCACCTTCCCTTGTACGAAGGCGAGAGGCTGGCAGGCGATAAGTGACACAGGGAGCCCCAGTCTCATTTCAAATTTCACTTCGAGACAGCTTCGCAGCAGCAGTTTAGCATTCAGCGTGGCATCGACGAAGAGCGTGTGTGGGTGAACATGGAGGTAATGAAGGCCTCTTCTGCATCCGGGGGGCTTTGGAGGTAGAAATAGCCAACAGAAACTCCCAGAGCACCTCTGGATGTAGAAGAATAGAAGTACTTCTATTACTGGAGCATTCAGCACAAATGGAAAGACATTTGGATCAAATCCTTTGCAACCTGGATACGCTGGTGAGACAGATGTGTTCCAGTGACGGGCAATGGGGTGTAGAGCAGGGGCAGACAGGGCGTTATCTGTTAGGCAGGGACACGGGGCTGCTGGTTGTACCTTAGGATGAAGATGAGATGTCCTCTTAGGCCAGCCCGGCTCACTGTGGTGCCAGGAGAGCGTGAAGAAGCAAGTGAACTTACTGAAGGTGGTGGTGGGGGGGAATCCCAGGCCTGCAACCCCCATGCACGTGGGCTGTTGGGGCAGAAGAGAAGGAAGCAGAGGCGTAGGAAGGTGCGGGCAGGTGTGAGGAGGAGCTCTGCAGTGAGCCTGGGCTGCCCGTTTGCTGCGTCCTGGCCAGGCTCTCAGGATGCTGTTCCAGTTTTGTGTGCGTGTCAGCGTGCATCCGTGTGTTTACATGTGTGCGCCATCACGTGTTCACCGCATGAAGCCTGTTCCTCTTCTTTAGTACCTCCCGTTCGTTTGCACCCATTTCTTTTCCCACGGGGTTGCTAGTTTTAGTCCCCTCTTCAAGCTGAGCCCTGGGATTTCCGCAGAGGGGTGACTCCAGGAGGACGGCTCAATCCTGCTAAGGCAGTGGAAACCCTTGCAGGACGGAGCACACAGTTTAGGAAGATTTTTTTCAATAGTGCTCTGCAGTGAGAATGCAAGAACAAAACCTGGAGTGCTGTTTTCCCCGATTGTTAATCCTCCTTTTCTTTTTTCTGCGCTCAAACCAATTTTGCATGCACCAGACAGGGAGAGGTATGCCACATGTTGATACTAACAGAGAGAGAGATTATGCTCTGCTCCGAGTCTAATCATAGAATAATCTCTACTGTGGTTGAAAAGCAATAATGGCTAATTTTTTTATTAAATACACTTGCACAGGCAAATGTCACCTACAGTTTGTGTTCTCCAGCGGCCGTGCTGGGAGCGGTGACAACGCTGTGCCGACGCTGACGGGAGCAGCTGAAGGCCGCAGAGAGCTTGGGGGTGGGGGAGGCAATAGCAAAAGCACACTGTGATTTTATTTGGGTCAATGAGTGAGTGTATTTCAGCCATTCCTTCCCTTTCAATAATATGTTTGTATAATAGATAACCAGTTCAGCTCCTGAAACTAAGCCCGTCCTTTGCTGTTTGTCAGTAAAATAGTTTTTTGCATGTTTTGCATCTGAGTGTTTTTTCCAACCCTTTGAACCGAGCGATGCTCCTGGGGTCAGAGGCTGGAGGCCTGCTGGGGCACTGCAGACGGGCAGGTCCCGAGCTTACGGGCAGCGGTTTAAAGAGAGGAAGAGGAGGAGGAGGAGGTACAAACGTGGCTTGAACGGTGCGAGAAAAAGCTGTGCCCAGCCTTGCTCTGTGAAGAAGGGCTGTGCAATTTCCCCCAGGTTATGTCATATCACAGGACACTGTCCCAGATTTTAGCCTGCTTGTCTCCCACTCGCTGGGAACACAGGGAAGCTCTAAGGTCCAAAACTGATTTAAAAAGAAGATTAAATATTTTACTGTTAAAACCAAATTTTGGGTGCAAGCTATCTCCAGAAAAGAGTGTGGACCTCTCCTGCCTATTGCCTGCAAGGGCAAGCAAGGAAGGCAGGGTGCAGGAAGCCCGGGGCTCTGGCACGGACAAGGAGAGGTGTGCTCATTTCCTACTCTAGCAGTACCGACATCTGCCACCACCAACCAGTCCTTTAACATTCTTCATTCTGCTCTTTTCTCTCCTGGAGCAGGACCACACGTACACAGACAGAGCAAGTCTGACGCTGAGTGGGACTTCAGTCCTTCAGCGCAAAGATGCTGATGCACGAGTTGTTCTACAAGTCTGAGCAAATCTGGGCACATCTTACTCAGGCTTGGTGGAGACGCTATGTGAAAGCAGAGCAGCAATAAAAAAACAATCCAACACTCAAGAAAAAAAAAAACAACAAACACAAGAAGAATAAAACCCACAGCAGCAGGAGAGAGGGGGAAAAAACCACCCAGGCAGCAAGGCAGGGAGCTGTTGTCATGGAACTGACTGATATTTGCAGGCACTGGCAACTCAAATTGTGTCTGGGGTAAAAAACGGCCAGCAACAGAGACAGATGATCTGACTTCTGTTGAGGTGAGAACAATTAGAGATAGGGCAAGAGCTGGAGAACTGCCTGGGGACTTCTCTGAGCTACCCATGCGCTGCTCCTCTTTGCACATCTTATAAAAATAATCCTGTCACGTAGCCTGGTAATGCTGCTAGAGCTTCATTCCAGGAGATGCCATATATCAGAGATATCACCAAGATCTGGTAAGGCTGTGCTACCTCAAGGAATCAGGGGAAAGAGAAGGAAAACCAGCCAGCAAGGATACACTGTCCCAGGTCATTCAAAGCAAAATCTGACCCATACCTGTCCTCCACCAGGCACCCAGTCTCTGCTGTCGGTGCTCGGTAGGAAGAGATGATGAGTAAGGCAGCCTGGCGGCACCTACTGAGTATCCAGTTGATTTAAGTCCTTTGGTTCCTCTTCTACTGCAGCTCAGACGGGCAGACTTTGCCTTATCCCAGTGCCTGAGTGGCTGATGTCTGTGGGAGAGGTGCTGGCTGAAAACAAGGTCCAGCAGAGTACCAGGAGTCTGTGAAAGCACCGACTCAGGGATGCACATCATGAATGGCCTGGAGGGTGCAACAGAAGCAGGGTGGAGAGGTAACCATTGGAGAAAGGCTTTTCTATTGCCATTTTTGGCTTGTGAAATTCTTGTGGGACAGCTGACCTACAATTAGCCCTCAAACTGGATCCTAGCTCCTTGCTCCCCAAGTGATGCAGTTACACAGTTGTGCTGCCTCTCAAGATACCCCAGGACCAGATCTGCATCACCTCCCAAAGCTGACACAGCAGCTGGACAGCCCACACATGCCCACTTGCTGCTGGGCTTCCCAGGGCAGGCCAGCGACTTGCATTACAGGCTAGACAAATTAATCAGATTTGCCACTTAAAAAAAAACCCCAAACATATAGGGAGAATAATAATGTTGCAATAAAATGGGAACAGCCCCAGACAATGGATTATAAAAGACTCTGAGTGTTTCTTCTCCCTTCAAAACACATACACAGGTTGGCAGAGAAATACTTCCTGGGAGACTCCCGTCTTCCGTAAGTCCTACAGCATGGGACGTGCACTGGTGAGAACGTGTGGCGCTCGCATCCTTGTAATTGCACAACGGAACTCTCCTCCAAGTGCATCGCATTCAAAAGCGAATACTTCTAATGGATGGCAACTGAGAATAGATAGATGACCACGTTATAAATCTGTCTCCCAGCTGCAATGCTGAAGCACAAAAAAGGCGTTTCAGCTGGCAGTGGCAGAGTCGGGGAGTGATGGATTGCTTGCTAATCCATCTGCTCTTGGATTTGCTCTCCAATAGAAAATACTATTTTAATAAAGTGCTATTAGCTCATAACTCACTCAGCATCATGGAGAGGAGATAACCTCAGCCTAGGGTTGCCATCCTATATACCTGCACGGAGCGTTAACAAATAGCTAGCTGGGTGCCACCTCCACAGGGACATCATCCATCCTGTGAGCTGACAGCAAACCAAACTTACTGATGAGGCTGGCAGAGGTGACAGAGGCCCTGCATTTAAATCTTTGATGAGGCAGGAGTTGAACAATGACAGCTGGCCTCTCTTCTCCTTTCCTGTTGCATTCCACGTAAGCAGCAGCAGTGACAGCAAATAGCACAGCTATTCAGCAGGCAGTAGGGCATGAAATCACCTGGCTGGTGGCTAGGAGGAACGTGCATAGCAAGAGGGACAAGGAATCTCTTTGGATCTCTTTTCAAAGACAGGATTTAGAGAGCTGCTAGCAATAGAGCCCGGGACGCATTGAGAGAGCTGGCTTCATCAGTCCAACAGCCCACGGCACAAAATGTGAAAGAAGGAAGAGTAGTGTGCAAGCGTGAGAGAATGGATGGAGAACTTTATTTCCTGTGGAAATAAAAAATGAAGTGTCAACACTGAGAAAAGCAGCACTTTCAAGCCTGACAGCTACAGTTGTTTCAGGTTGTACTAAGACTGTCCAGGTGCAGACCTGCAGAGTGCATCAGCTACCCATGTTCCCAGCGTTCCCCGTGCCACTAACCACAACACGAGGATGTCGAGCTCAAACAATGGGATTGTTTGTCTGGAACCTAACCCACCAGCTCCTAAAACCCTGTCAGGGAAGACCAAGTGGCATCAGTTTGTACAAGTGGAAGCCCATGCCACTCTTTCAATGCAGTGGGAAGAGATGAAGACAACTAGGTTGGAAGACAGGACCCGAGCAAAACGTGTTGTCCACACCACTTCTGCCACTCCTTACCTGCCTTACCTGACAGATGTAGCACCCCAAGCCTCCTCAACCCTCTTGAATCAGGCTCATCTCTGGCTTTTCTGCTCCACCTCCTCAGTTTTTCCCAGCCTAGGTGCTCCCTCCCTCTCTTCTTCACAGGTGGTAAATAAGACATCCATTATTCAGCAAGAGCTTGACAAATGATGTATCCATACTACTGGGCTGGGTGCAAACAGTCCTCCTGCTGCCAAGGGTAGAAGTGATTGTGGGCTATCAGGCATTGTTATTAACAGGGATCCCTCAGAAGGGGACGGGGGGACGTGCCTGCTCTGCCCAGAGCCACAAGCTTCTCTGGAAAGGAGGATGAGAACTCACCACGAATTTCAGACACATAGATGCTGTCACAACCTACTGTGGAGGGAGACTGTGAACAAAGAGAAGAAAACAAGTGAGCCCTGAAGCGCTCCACTCCTGGGATTTCAACCAGCACCAGGGTTGCACAAGAGCCTGCAACATATTGCTAACAAAGCATGAAGAGCACAGATGTGCAAAGCTCCGACCAGCTGACTGACTGAGGATTTTTGAGGGTGAAGGGAGGCTGAACACACAGGACAAGTTCTGTATATTAAAGAGCCCCGTTCCTAGGAGTAAGTTCCTAATATAAAGTATAGAAGTGTCTCTACTTACGCCTCCCCCACCTTTTAAAGGAAAATAAACTAAAGAAAACAGACTTCATTTAGCAGAGAGCGCATCATCTTCCCGGCTGCCCAAGAAGGGGAAAGAACTTTGCCCCTCGGGATACCAGCAGGAGCAGCTAGTGAGTCACACCACAGCAACTCAACACACACCAGAAACGCTAAGGCATCCACACCTTCTCAAAAGCACCCAGGTGTCTGCCTTCAAGACAGACAGTCCCTTCCACCCATATGAAGCCCATGCAGAAAAGCTCAGGTAGTGCCTAGTGGCATCCATCCTTACGATCAGTCATTAAAAGCCCTTAAAAGCTCGCTGAAAAGTACTTCTGTACTCAGGCAAACCTGAGAACCCTCAGGTCAGCGTATGGCTCCTGCTGTCTTCCCTGCCACAGCAAGAGGCTACTTCTAGCTAATTGATCTCCTGAAGCTGCAATTAATCGCTGTTGCACGGCACAGAAGCACGGATCACAGCTGCATTACACGCACTGTGTTCCCTCTGCTTCCATGTAGGGACCTGACGCAATCTGCGGGAGGAACCACACGAAACAGCTGAGACAGCAATCGCTGTGCCTTTCACTCAGCCTTACAGCAGGATTCTCTTCCCAGCTATCGCTATCAGCAAAAGCGCAGTCAGCCAGCGTGCGGACAAGACAGAGTACCCTTCCCCTTCCCCCAGCTCCTTTTGTGCTCCATGGAGATGATTATGGAAGAGAGGGGAGAACTACTGAAGGTGTATGTCACAATTAGGGATTTTAATCACACGATATCAGACTGCTCCCTCACATAATTCCTTACCAAGGGTTTTTTAATAGAGTGGCTCTGCTTAGCTCCCTTCCATCTCCTGGGGCTTAACAGAAATATAATTCTAGTAAAATCTAAATAGGAAGGGGGAAGCCTAGAACAGCTAATCCTCTAGTGAACCAGTGGACTAAAGGACAACTACACCTAGGCTGAAGGGGAGGGAAAAAAGTGGCATTCGAGTTTCTTTCAGTCATTCAGAACATAAAGTATGCAGTTTCAGTTTATTCAGTGATTCCTCCCTTTCCTCTGCAGCATGCTGCCCACAGCAATACACCTTGCAACAAGTGTTAGTGGAGCATGCAAGCCTGTGCACACTGCTGCTGTGGGACACCTATCCTTAACGAAGCAGCAACTTCTAAAATGTATCTTCAAATTCTCCCTTGGCATCCAGGGGAAAATATAAGAGAACTATTTTGAGAGAAGATGGCAGCCCAAGACAGTGGAGGTTGGCAGCCTCAAGAACTATTTCTTTCCTGGTGTCCCACAAAGCTGCGTGTTCTGAGGACCCTGGTGACCAGCCCTGTTCCGCTCCCATGCTCACAAGCTCTTGTCAGGGTGCATCTCTCAAAGCTCAGTAACAACCACCAGTGAAATGGACAAAGCAGGGATCGCTGTCGGTTCCTGTCGGAGGAGAACATCTCAGCAAGGTACTCAAGGGCACGGATTTAGGTCAGGCAATGTGCTTGCATAGTGTAGTTACAGAAGGGGACTCAGAGCAGAGCACAGAGTTCAAATCCAGTTCAAACTCAGAAAAAAACCAAGAGATTTTCTGACCTGTCTTTTATATGCACACAGACAGAACGAATGTCATCTGATCGAGACAGGCTCGTGTTCATCACCTGACAATGGCACATTTCTCAATTGCTCCAGAAATGCAGCAGAAGACTCTTGTAGCAAGAGCAGCTTGATGGCAGCAGCCAGGAGCAAACAAGCCCCGCTCAGCTCTCTCTTCAGACCATGCTGGACACCAGTATGCCAGACAGACTGACTGAGCCTTGCCTACTCACCTCCTTAAAGAGAGAGATGATTTACTTGCGGGAAAAAAAAAATATCTAGGGCTGCTCTCAGACTAGCTGTAGCAGCAAGTACCTGACTGGAGAAAGCAAACAAAGCATCGTGGGCTGCACGGTCAGAACACACATCGGAACCGGGGA
Organism: Balaeniceps rex; assembly: GCA_013401315.1. Lineage (NCBI taxonomy): Eukaryota > Metazoa > Chordata > Aves > Pelecaniformes > Balaenicipitidae > Balaeniceps > Balaeniceps rex. The sequence goes on from VYZW01045692.1 coordinate 45,509, forward strand.
AGCAGTGGTTCCTGCTGCAGCTCAGCAGTGTCTGAAGGGCCACCCAGCATCCTGAGCAGTGCTTTCACGACTGTGCTATAGGAAGTGCCAGCTGCTCCACTGCAGTTCAAATAACCTTTTGTGAGCCAGGGAGTGTGTCCAGTTATTCTACAGTGCTACACTGGAGGGGCATAAAAGCTTGGCTTGGAACACTTAGTGCTTCAGCACTGAGGAGTCATGCTCTAGAGCTTTTAGTCCTTCACACTGTACCACTGCAGGCTGGCCCTACGGCCATCCTCCAGGAGACCCAAGCACAGATAAGACCCAAGGCAGCAGCCAGGCACCAGCAGGTATAGCCACATCACAAGGAAAGTCCCAATGCTCATCAGTCAATCCACTGCACAGCTGGAGTTTCTCCTAAGCATTGACTCCAAGTCAGGCAGGTGCAGCTGCGAACCACACCAAATAAACCTCTGTGACACAAAGTCTACCCTGAGTCTGTGAAGGGGTGACAACAAGAGAGCAAGCAGTGATGCCATACAGAGATGTGAGCATGGAGGTATGTCATGGGCAGGATATGTGGGAAAAAAGATGAGAAATACCTCTGCTGGAGCATAAACCCTACAAAGTTAAATATATGGGAGCAGCATGCTTGGACAAGCCCTGGGTTCCCACAGGCCCATGTCACTGGGACACTCCAGAACAGTGTCAAATGGCTGAAGAGGATTTGGAGTTTGGGCCTCTCCAGCAGGAGAGGCCATACAGACTAACACAGTCAATGGTTTTTCAGCAAGGGGGTCCTTTAATACAGTTGCTTCTACCTTATTTAAACCATTTTGTTTTCTGGTGCACTTTAAAAACATGAAATCAAAGGCAGACTGAGGCAGTACCCCCTCTCTTGCACCAATGAACACACTTCTCTCAACACATGATTCCACCAACAGTTTGCCCAAAAGACCCTCCCACCTTTCTCCCATGCCCACTTCCCCACACACGCTGGTCTGAAGCCTGCAGACTTCTCATACTGGTGTTCCTTTGGGGAAAGGCAGGAGTGGGTTTTTGCCAGTCCCTTTGCTTGCTTCAGCACCCTCTGTTTTCAGCCACTCCATCTTCTGTTTGTGTTGCTGCACAGCATCAGCTACCCGGGCATCAATCATGGCCTCTGTAAGAACACCATCCTCTGATGCATAAGCTGCAGCCTGGAGAGGCAAAGGCAGAAGAGACATAAGTTAGTGATCGTAACTCCTAGGATCAGGGAAGATCTGACACTGGTCTGTCTCTCTTGTTTTCTTCTCCGTGCATGTTTGCCCCCACACTACCTAGCACAACATCCAGTCTTGTTCTAAGTCAGTGGTGGTACCCAGAGCAATCTGGCGTATCGCCATCAAAAAGGTTTTCCTTGATGCAGCTGTACCACGGACTGAAAGACATCAACTGCCCAAGCACAGAGAAACATTCACAGCTACACTAAACACTTTGTCTCTGAACTACTACCAAGCACCTTTGCCTACCTGCCTCTGGATTTCCTGGGAGGCAAGATCTTTGCATTCGGAAGAGACAAGGCCACAGGTTCATAATGCTGAACATAGCCAGTATGGTTAGGCTGCAGTCACACTTGGCTTGTTTAAATTTCCTCTCCTGTTTTAAAAGCACTGCATGTATGAAGCCAATAAGGTAAAGAGTAACACGTGCATATGGTGATTGAATGACTCCATCCAACAAAGCGTTTTAAACACTCACACAGGAGAACTAACATCAGTGCTAGGGTGAATATGGGCAACGTGGCACCTGTAAAACGATGTCTAATGTGCACTAATCTTGCTTTCCTCGTGCATTCTGCTAGGGATCTCCCCTGCATCACTTCTGTGCTGTGTCAGCTCCCACCCCCTACTCATCTGCCCATGGGACCTTCCCTTTTCTCCCACCTCCATTCATACCCCAACTCCTGTCTCTCCAATTCTGCTTTGTAAATTAACACTTGGTCCTGTTGCTACTTCGATAGGCAGTACAAATTTGATCATAGTTCCTTGCAGAAAGGGCTGAAAACTACTGACATCCTTGCCAAACAGCCCACGATATTTCCAGTGGCAGCTTAGGGGAAACAGGACTGCGTGCTATTTTTCTTCAGCTGCAGCAAAAAGGTTGTCACTTTTGTCCAAACATGCAGGACAGCTAGGACTCCACTGACGGACATTTCGCAGATGACAGCACAAGCAGCCATACCCTCCAAGGAAGGGAAGGATGCTTACACTGTTAGCTGTACCCATCTCCGAGGTAACAAAGCAACTCCAAGCTACAGATTTCTAAATCTGGTTACTCCCTATGCAAGTGCTCCTGCAAGTGACTCAGTACTGTGGCTCCTTGTACAGCTATGCTAGCAAGGGAGCTTGACACGAACCAGGTTGGGACCCCCTCCAGCTTCTCACATCCACACTGCCTGCCCCAAATAGCCCCAAACTGCTGTCCACATCTCTCCTTCTGCAGAGCTATCACATCATGGGTTGTCACATGCCGACCCTCCTGTCTGCAGGGCGCTCCCCAAGAAGTTCAGAACATAAACTTTGGCTTTCATGATAGGCTGAAGTGTGCTTCTAAGGTATTACGTACAGGCTCCATAAATCATTAACAGTGCAAAACATCAATTATACCAAGTAACGAGGTTTACTGCAAAAGCACCGCAGAAAGAAATTACAGCGTGACCATTTTATGCAGCCACTGCCCAATGGTGTAGATGGAAGAGAAAAGAAACCCCAGAGCAAGCTGTTGCACTGGCCAGTATCATCGCAGTACTGACTAGCCCAGTACAGCAGATTATACCTGCCTATTAGATTACTGCTACCTCAGTGCAGGAGGAATAATTACTTCGAGGAATGAGCAAAAGCTTACCCAAGTTGGTTTTCAGCCTCCTCTAGCCTACTTTCCAGCCCTTACTTGGTAGCTGTTTTGAGGAACTGGTTAGACGACAAGAGGCCTCGCTGCACAAACCACATGCAACCACAGAGCTGGCAGGCGCTGGTTTTTACTGCAAGAAGCATCAAAACAGATCCCTCCCTGTGCAAAACCTTTGTAATCCTTCCTTAAGGCAGAAGTGACAAGTTAGGCTAATGCTCATACTTCGAGTTAGGAGTAAACGCTGGCCGCAGGCAAGGAGTGCAGAGAAATAGAAGGTCTGCAGAGAAATAGAAGGTCTGCAAATGGAGAATTCACTTTGCATAAAGGCACTTGTCCTCTATTCAACAACAGGGCGGGAGGCATCCCAAACACGACGAGGCAGGTACTTCCCACGAACATCAGGAGAGCAGCGCTGTGCCCATAACCTGCCTGCTGCCACAAATACTTATACGACATGTATCACAACACGACCTGTCTTCTCTCACCACTGCAAAAGGGGCACGGCGGAAAGGTGCTGTTCAGCTGAAGTATGCTCTCTGACCCACCCCCATACACCCCCCCCTTTTTTTTTCCAGGACATGACTGGGGACTTAAAGCTACAAGGAGCCAGCACGTTTTTGTCAGCGCAGCCCTCCAGCCAGAGGATTTGGTGCTTTAAAATGGAGTGCTTTCCTGGGATGTGCGTTATGTGCCTCCACCGAATAGAGAGGATGTCTTCCCTTCCTCCCTGCCACTGCATAGACCATAAATTCAACTGTGGAAACTCCTGCAAAGCTGTGCAGTTCACGCTCTGTTGATTTTCTCAATGACTTTCTATTTATAGAAAGCCTCAGGCCCTAGCTGTCAAGAAAGCAAATGGGAGAAGCAGCTGTCCCTTCTGGGAGTAGCTTGCACACACACAAAAATGGTACCGAGTTTCATTTATATTCATACCTCTGCCTTCTGCATGGACAAATTTTAACCCATTTTCTCCAGTGCAGCTATTCATGTTTTATAACTCAAATCCAATTATAAAATAATCTGAAAACAAAGTATTTGGGGGGGGGGGAGGTAGAGGGATGGGGCACAGACGACAAGCCANTAGAGGGATGGAGCACAGACGACAAGTCCAGCCTAGATGACCTAATGTTTCATTTCAGCCAAGAACCATGGTTTGTTTTAACTTGGCCAAATTATTCTGTATCCTTTGAATCACATCTATAATTAAAACAGCCTGCTCAAAAAAACCCAAAAACACAAGCATCCCCACCCCCGCTTACTTATAATGTCCTTCAGCTCAGACCACTATAGAAACATTAAATTTTTCCCATAACTTGGTCAGGCAGATGATTTTTTTTTTTAATTTTCTAATTATAAACAAGGTTCAGGGAGCAAAAAGGCATTTATGTCAGTGGCACAAAAGGCAAGGAAATGACAGGAAGCTCACATCTATCATTAACACTGGGATATAAAACTGCTGGGAATTCTCTTCAAGTGTTGCCAAAACAATTTTCCAGAGGTTACGGCTTGGAATAGTGAAAGGTTGCTTTTTTGACATTTTATCTAAAGCATATCAATGGGTTTAAGTACAGGGTGCAGAACTGGAAAGGCTGCACATTACTATAACAGATCTGAAAGGAATTTTTAAGTGTATAAATGCATCTAATCCATGCTATAGTCATAAAGGATTAGATATGGGCAATGGAAAAGCACAAGGACAAAAGGGAATGCTCAGTCTTCTGCAGAAGAGATTAAAATGGATTTCTAGCATGCAGACTATTAGCTGTGCCAGACAGCAATATTTTTCCCAGTGCTAGAGGTTACACCCTCTGCTTTTCTGCATCGTATTTTTTCTGTTTGGTAAATTCAGGACAAACTGAGCCAGACTGAAACACCAGTGAACTAGAACTTATGTAAATGACAGCCAATCAATTTCAAGCCCAGCTTATAGTAGAATTAAGCCTACGAAAGCTGCAGCTATTGCTCAGGTTTCTAGTTCAACTGAGATGTTTTTGTTAAAAGCAGTATTGGCAGAGCACTCCGAAAACATCTTCATGGGAAATGACTGTGAGGCCACGGGACAGCAGAGTGGCCATATGCTGCTGTTCTAGGTTACTCTCGGTAGGAGCCGACAGCTATGATGGTTTCTCCTCCTGCTGCTTTAGAACTTCACTTTTCCCCAAACCATCTCTGAGGTTCAGTTCTGGCCGTAAGAGATGACCCCAGGCAGCTTAAGTAGAGCTGATGAGGATCCTAGCATCTCAAAGCTCCATCAAGTCCCTGATAAATGCCTCCCTGTCCATCTCCTCCAGCATTTCTGCAGATTCAGGAATGGAAGCAGGAGTAGCACTGCAGATTCCTCACTGTCTTTCCTAGTGCTACCTGTGCTTCACGGGTGATTTGATTAGGTTTCATCACATAGAGGTTCAGACTAGAATTGCAAGCAACGAGGCTTCAGTCAGCTTGAGGTAGTAGGACAGATCCTGTGGAACAGAACAACACTTCGCCATAGATTATGCTCCCTCTGCATTTGTCTCTGTTGTCCAGGTGCTGGTTGAAGTTTTGTTCCAAGACATGTCTACAGAGCTACAACGCATACAGTCAGCAACACTGCAAATGACTGTTGGAGGAATAAACTAATTAAGAAAATATATATATACACAAAGCTGAGGTGAATTAAGTGACAAGCATGTTGCAATTAAGCCTACACTTTGAGGATTAGCTCCAAGTCACATCAGGGCACCACGCAAAATAGCTGAAGACAAAAGGCAAACAAAATGCTCCCATCCAGCTCTGTGCTCCAGCATTCACAACCAGCAGTTTTCACTAGGGCTTTGTGCTGTAACCGTCCCCAGAATGGGTCAGTTGAATTTATTTAACAGAGACCTTAGGCATATTGCATTTCAGCAGCTGTTGTGATAGGCCTAGCTAGAAAAGTGTTGGAAGCTTAAATGTCTCGAGACATAGTTGTTTCAAGTCTGCTCTGAGGACTTTAGAAAAGAGGACTTTAGAAAGAGCACTAGCCTCACGACATCTTCTGCTTACCAGCTCTGTAAGGCATTACTAAGATCAGAAACAGAACTGTTAAGAGAGATACCTTGTTTTTCCCTTTTCTTGGCTCTTCCTGCCCTTCATCTTCTCAACTTGTACATCATCTCAAACTCTTCCTGCCTGTGGTGTTAACTTGACATAATGCTTTGGGTGGAGAGAGGGGGGGAAAGAGCAACTGCAAGTAGGAAACAGTAGGAAGTCCAGACGTTCGCCTTGACTAGAGTCACAGAAGAGGCTCCCTAAATCCTCAGGTTAAGCCCTTTTGTAGCTTCCTTATAGCTCCACACATCCAAGGCAGACAAAATTGTAGCTTGCAAACTGATCAAGTGTGCGTTCATAAAGGTGCTGCTCACATCAGGTTACTCCCCACATCAGCCATCTTCGGCACGCATCTTGAATCAAAAGTTCA
>VYZW01045692.1:56940-149251 GCA_013401315.1 Balaeniceps rex
AATAAAGGAAAAGAGAATCCTATAGGGTGGGAAAGTTCTGCATGGATACTCACTGTTTACCCTCTGTGGCTGGCTTCAAGACATGCCTATCAAAATACATTCTCACAAGCCGCTCCCGTTCTTCTAGCTGGGGCAGATCAAAGTTCACCATTTCATCTATCCGGTCATTGATAGCCCAATCAAATTGCTCAGGCTGGTTGCTTGCTAAAACAAGCATAAACCTGGAGGTATGAAACAAGAGAGGAAAGACTGAAAAACCCATAAAAATAAAAATCAATGAACCAGTCTGAACATTGAGAACTGCCACGGCCAGTATCAAAGACATTTCATCACCCAACACGTCTGAAGATTCCTTAGAAACAGTTTTGTAACAGCATCTCAAGCGACGTACCAAAATGCAGTGCAGTTTAAGCTATTTAGAACTGAAATGCATTTAACTCAGTGCTTAGCCTTCCAATATCACACTTTCCCAGTCTGTCCTTGCCATAGAAGCCTAATTTATCACTTTACCCACAATCTGCCCCAATTTAGGACTATCACAAACATTTAGCAAGAGTACACCTCCCAGAGACCTCTAAGTCTGAAACCTTGGAACAAGGCTGGACAACGTGTAGAAATGCTCTCTGGCACATATGTGTGCAGAAAGAGAGGCGTTCACAATGGGTACCATAAAACAAGGGTGGTTTGTTTTACCAAGCTTTGCTCCATGGTACAGATGTGCCAGCTTTCCAGATCCTGCTCTCTCCTGCTGCTTTTTGAAGCCAGAAGCCCTTTCTTTTGCTTTTTAATGATGCTTCTTCCCCATGCCAATTCTACTTTAATGCTTTAATTGATGTTACCAGCTTAATAGCGCATTATAATTTGAAATGGGCTTTTAACCACAGCTATTGGAATATTGACGTTCTTGCAGTCTATTTAAATCCTGGTCTGCAGGGGGCTATGCTCTTCGCTGTCATTTCTGACGATAACTTCGCCAACCCAAGAGCCCCACAGGCGGGAAACTGTTCCTTTTCTGCCAACAAGAACTTCCTCCAAACCCCTGCAGAAACATAGCTTGGATAAAGGATTGACATGGAACCTGATATTCAGGCCTTGTTCATTTCTATCGTGAAAATGATACAAATGAGCAAGAGCTGCAGGCACAGTCAGCTATCCAGCAATAAGATGCAGAAAGTTCTTTGGGAAGGTTAAGCCAGCAATTCACAACACTTAGTACTTCGTTACGTTGGTGACAATTCGCTGTCAGTAACAGTACTCCTCGGGGTCTACCAAAACAGCTAGATTTACATGCACTATTAGACTTACTCAAGTGAACTCTCATTCATGGATACAGGACTCCTTATTGCCCACAGCAGCAATAAGGCTGTTCAGAAGCAAAAAGCAGTGCATGAATCACAAGGACATGTTCAGTCTCCTAGAATGGCTCACAGTTTAAATTAGGGTTGAATTCAACATCTGACAAAACGACAGCCCAAGTGTTTTAAGTGGAGGCATAGCACCCACCAGCACCAAACAGGCATGCCCAGAGCTCTGCTAAGGCAATTTAACATCAGGAGAAAGAACCATCCCCTTACCACTCCCTGCCAGCCGCTGGCTTGCAGCGCGATTATAAATCTGCTCAAAAAGATAACTTTGCTGGATCCACAGCAATTAGACATTACAAGTCTGAAAAGGACTATTTCCTAGAAAAAGGGGCAACTATCTAAAGCTAAAACACACATGCTATTATTCTTAAAAGTTCTGCAGTTCCATCTAAACATCTTTATCATCTTTGCAGGTACAGGGCAAAAGACATTTCCAGAGATCACGTAGGAGATCAGGGTATCCACAATTTTCACCTTGGAAAACTGTATTTCTATCTTAAGCACCATTTGCTCTGGGTCCTGCAGAACATATATATTTTGCCAATATATATTTACTATATTTATTCTTGCAAACAGCAAGTACAACATCATTTAATAATAATTATACTCAACTCAGCATTTATAGAGCAATTCTATATATCCTTTCAGAAGGGACTCGCTATCCTCCCAAAGAGAAAACCAAGGATCTTGCAAGGTACTTGCAGGCTCAACACCTTGCTTTCTAGCGATCTACTCATTTTGGAAAGGCACACCTCCCAAGGCACTCGCTGTGACAGAGAAGGGTACAGAGAAGCTACATACAAGCAACTATCAGTTAGAGCTGCATTGGTTTTAGCAAGTTCAAGAGAGACCCCAAGGACAGAGAATGCCCTGTTGTTGTCCTGAAACAATGACCTTCTAGAATATTTATTTCTATGTCGTGAGGTTACTATAACAGGTGTTTACCTGTTATAGTACACTGCATCCTTACTAAGAGAGCAGTTCATCACTGAGAAACCCGCCTTCCCACAGGCAGAGACAACTTTTCTTGTTGGCTCAATTTTTTTGTTAAAGAAGTTTAACAGCTAAGTAAAGTTCACACACACAAAAAATCAAATATTATTTGAAAAAGGTCAAGGAAAGGTCATCTCTTTATTTTGATAGCCAGGCAATGGCTCTTGTTAAAATAAGCACTGCTCTGCAGGAAGTCAACATTAATGTGACAAAGCGAGCATGGATGGATTGGCAATGAAGTTCACACACATGCCTACATCTGCCAAGTCAGCCCTGCAGTCATCTGTGTTTAGCAAATCTACCAGCAGCCATGAAGGCAACAGCTCCGGGTTTCCTACGTTTATGTGCAATGGTGCACACAGGCATACTGAGCAGACAGTACGTAAGCTGATAAGGGGATATTCTATGCACATAGCACAGATCATACTTTTCCAACCTTCATTTGCACACCAGACTCTTTACAGACTTTCCTCAATTCAGGGAAATATCAACTGACGTAAGGGCTGAAACTGGATACTTACTTGTTGCTGTGCTGCCCTGTTCTGTGCAGGAATGCGTTTAAAGTTGCTCTGAGGTCTTCACTGATTTTCTCCTGCAAAGATGAAACCCAAAGGAAGATATACTGCCTGGGGACCTAAGACAGGTCACGGCTTTAAGCAGCATTATTTACAAAGTGAGTTCTGTTATTGTCAAGCGTTTGCATTACAGTAGAATCCAAAGCACTATAATACCTTGCAAAAAAGGATCAATTTTTATACCCAGGAAAAAGGTTAGGAATTAAAGCTTCCAGCAAAGAGATTACATATTTACTGACAGTCATTCAGTGATTCTCTTGATTTCAAAGCCAAGGCTATGACCATTGGCCCAGCTGGCTTTCCCTGCTGAACACTACTTTAACTGGGAAGTCCAGTAAGATACTTAGAGGAAAATAAGCCACAGCAAAGAATTCACTTACACATTCAAAGTAATCTTCTAGGGATAGCTCTTTAAATAGACCATTGGGGTTCAAGTAGCAGGTCCAGATTCAGTGTACAATATGGTGACTGACTTTGAAAACATAAATCATTTGTACAGGGGAAGATGCTAGTGTAGCTTTGCTAATGTAGTGAAAAGCAGTTCTGTTATGAAAACCTCCGGGATAAATATATGTTAGGACAAAACCCAAACCCTGCAGGGTACCAGCTCTGCAGTGCGAACAATCTTCTCATTTTCAAGATATGCCTCTTTCTTTCCTACTGCCCAGTCACCTGCAAAACCTCCAAAAAGATGATGTCACCCATCTTTTGCAGGGAGGAATTCTCAAGTCAGTCTTGAGATGCTCATTCCATTCAGCTGCAAGACACTAATTTCTTGTCTCTGCCTCACTTAATTAGGTGAGTAGTAAGGCACCTGCCAGTTTTAATATTTTGCCAGTTGAAGCTAGCTGATCAGGTTAAACAAGAAAGCTGTTGGCTGACTAACTCTGCAGCATAGACAGATAACAGACACAGAGAAAGTACTTACTGTTGCCCTTTTCCGCAGGAATGCATCCGCTTCATCCACAAATAGCAAGAGGCTGCAAAAAGAAAGCACTACACAGTAATAGGAGACAGGTAAGTGAGGCTCAAATGGCGCAAAGATTCTCCAGTCCCACTACCAGGCACCCATAGCTGTGACCAGCTGTAAGCCCGAAGATTACACACGCAAATTCATTTCTTAAGGTAACATTTCTCAGCTAAGCTACAGCAACCTTTCCACTGCATACGCTTGGCCCATCCCAACAGGTAAGAAAGAGGCATCAGCTTAAGACACCTTAGACCATAAATCTGACGCCAGGCCTCTGGAGTTTTGTTTCCTGCTGTTCAGAAGCAGACTGAAAAGAAGCAATTCTAGGGCACACGACCTTAACCTCCTCCAGATTTTTAAATATAGATGGGAATTTTCATGGGCATGGTTTGGCAATGGGCTTGTATCTAGCAGTGCCGGTGTGTTACCGCCAAGTTGGAGTGATCTTTGAAATTTAGACCTGGCTCCCCAACTATTCGTGAGAGCGCTTATTTTAGCATTCCCTCCTGTTTAGAGAAATGTGTGCAAGGGTACAAGACAGGTACACAAGCATACAAGAAATCCTGGTGACAATGGCATCTTCCTGCCATTTTTCTTCCTTATACCGTGCTGAAAACCTGAAACCAGAGTCCTCCCCTGAAACTTGCTTTGTTATTTTGTTGGGTTTTTCCTTTCCAAACCACACTAGCAATAATATAATGGCTTTGCTACCTGTGGAGAAGTGAATTAATAAAGTCAATGAATAATTCACAGAAATAAATTCACTTATAACCCAAGGGTAGTGCTCTTCCCAAGAGACAAAGCGTATAAAGATGTTTATCAATAACAGAACCAAGTTGCTCATAAAGCTGTCACAGCTTGTATTACCTTCTTGCCTAGCTTCAAAACCAGCTTTCTTTCAAGGGATTTGAAGGGCCTATTAACATCTTTTACTCAACTCCAGTTTTTCTGAAAATATTCTCAACTACAGTCTCCGTAGAGAAGTGTCTTCTATCACAACAGCTTTCAGCTAATAAAGACAACAGTACTAACAGCTAACATTGTTGGATAGCCAGAATAAAATCTGCTGTGGTGGGCTGACCCTGGCTGGATGCCAGGTGCCCACCAAAGCCGCTCTATCACTCCCCTCCTCAGCCGGACAGGGGAGAGAAAATATAACAAAAAGCTCGTGGGTCGAGATAAGGACAGGGAGAGATCACTCACCAGTTACCATCACAGCCAAGACAGACTCGACTTGGGGAAATTAGCTTAATTTATTATCAACCAAATCAGACCAGGGTAATGAGAAATAAAAACACCTTCCCTCCACCTCTCCCTTCTTCCCAGGCTTAACTTTACTCCCAATTTTCTCTATCTCCTCCCCACCAGCAGCACAGGGGGGACAGGGAATGGGGGTTGTGGTCAGTTCATCACACATTGTTTTGGCCACTCCTTCCTCCTCAGGGGAGGACTCCTCACACTCTTCCCCTGCTCCAGCGTGGGGTCCCTGCCACGGGAGACAGTCCTCCACGATCCAGAGTGAGTCCTTCCCAGGGGCTACAGATCTTCACAAACCGCTCCAGCGTGGGTCCCCCACGGGGTCACAAGTCCTGCCAGCAAACCTGCTCCAGCATGGGCTCCTCTCTCCACAGGTCCTGCCAGGAGCCTGCTACAGCACAGGCTTCCCATGGGGGAGCCCTTCTTTGGGCATCCACCTGCTCCTGCGTGGGGTCCTCCCCGGGCTGCAGGTGGACATCTGCTCCACCATTGACCTCCATGGGCTGCAGGGGAATCTCTGCTCCAGTGCCTGGAGCACCTCCTCCCTTTCCTTCTTCACTGACCTTGGTGTCTGCAGGGTTTTTCCTCTCACATTCTCACTCCTCTCTCTCCAGCTGCACTTGCACAGGTTTCCCCCCTCCTTCTTAAATATGTTATCACAGAGACACTACCACCATCGCTGATGGGCTCGGACTTGGCCAGCTTGGTCCATCTTGAAGCTGGCTGGCATTGGCTCGATCAGACACAGGGGAAGCTTCTAGCAGCTTCTCACAGCAGCCACCCCTATAGCCCCACCGCTACCAAAACCTTGCCACACAAACCCAACACATCTGCTTAAATACTTGAACATTACTGGAGCTTAGAATATTGATGTATATGGTCACATGTAACCTTTGATCACGACTTTCATAAGATGGCTATCTGAAGTGTATGAAGTTCAAATGCACAGAAGTTTTTATCAGGACAGAGAATAAACTCAGACCCAGACAGTGCTGGGAAAGAAAATTCTTTAGTGGAAGCATCCAGCAGTCTTCATCCAGCTGAGTATCCTCATATCTCTTCCAACTTCTTTTTCTAAGCACACTTAAATTCTTACACCTTTCCTTCTGTAGCTCCTTAGGGTAGGGGAAGCTTAAAGAGTTTAAATCCTAGGACATTCACTCTGCAAGTTTTTGGGTTTTTTTTAAAGGGAAAATAGAAACATTTAGATGATGAACGCAGCAAGGATTAAAGCAGACACTGCAAGATAATGTCCATCTAAAGCAATCGGAGAACATGTAAATCACCAGTTAGCCACATTTACAGGAGACCTGCAATCAAAACCGCACCAAAAAAACCCAAACTGACAACTACTGCAAGTTCCCCATTGAATTTTAATATCCTGGCTGGACAAGCAACTTCTTAGCTACCTCTGGACTGCAAAAATCCATTTACACTAGTGTGAACAAATTAACTACGTACTCTTACAAAATCGGGGAGTCAAGATTTAGCCTCAACATGAATGCTTTCCTGCAGATAAAAGTTTGCTTTTAAAGGTGACTGAAAAAGCACGGCAACTTGTGACTTTTACACCTATCTAACGCCAATGCCTTTAGCATCTGTCTCCCCCTTATCCTCTTTTATTTCTCATAATTCGTTACTTCTGCTGAGACACAAAAGTAAACAAGAAGCCAGATCCAAACACTGTAAGAGTCTAAGATCTGAGCAACTGCAACAGGGAACATAATATCCAGAGAGTGTAAACACCTGGTTACACCTCCATTTGTGCTAAGCCTTCTAACTTGTCCTGGTTTCAGCTGGGAGAGAGTTAATTTTTCTTCCTAGTAGCTAGCATAGTGCTGTGTTTTGGATTTAGTGTAAGAAGAATGTTGATAACACACTGATGTTTTTAGTTGTTGCCAAGTAGTGCTTACACCAGTCAAGGACTTTCTTTTTCAGCTTCCCATGCTCTGCCAGGTGCGCGAGAAACTGGAAGGGGGCACAGCCAAGATAGTTGATCCAAACTGACCAAAGGGCTATTCCATACCATATGATGTCATGCTCAGTATAGAAACTGGGGGGAGTTGGCCGGGGGGCAGCAATCGCTGCTCGGGGACTGGCTGGGTGTCGGTCGGCGGGTGGTGAGCGGTTGCATCACTTGTTTTTTTTTTTTCCTGGGTTTTGTTTCTCGCTCTCTCTCTCTCGTTCTCCTTTTCATTGCAATTTTATTACTATCATTATTATTGTTATTTTATTTCAATTATTAAACTGTTTTTTATCTCAACCCGCGAGTTTTCTTTTGCCCTTCCGATTCTCTCCCCCATCCCACCGGGGAGGGGGAGGGTGAGCGAGCGGCTGTGTGGTGCTCAGCTGCCGACTGGGGCTAAACCACGACATAACTACTGTCAGAAAACTAATGTCTCTGAAAGACATGTGTGCCAGCCTCCAAGTGGGCAGTATCTCTCCACCTGCTGGTGAGATCAGCAAAGAGTCAAGCTATGACTGATCTGGAAAATCTGAAGTAAACAAGAAGGGCTTGAGGGAGCAGAAGAGCAAAAGCTTTCAGCGTTTTAAATATCACTAAGCAGCAAGAATTCACCCATTCTAGGAAAACTTTAGGACATGTTACGCCTGGTCAGTGTTACCTCATCTGTGCAAGAGTATCGTTCAGCAACAAACAGACACTGGGGTCTGAACTACATCGTTGCAGTGAGTTTCTTTGAGCAAGAAACCAAATTCAGGATTCAGAGGAACCTCTACTTACCCTCTCCTACTGGTGTTTGCCCAGTCAAAGAGTTTATGCATGGCAGTAACTCCTTCCCGCCCCATGGGGGCAACATCGCCACCTGTCATGATGGCATAATCCATGCCTGAGTGCACAGCTAATTTCTGGAAGGAAACAAAACCAGTGAGTTAAGCACTCTCTTTCACTGCAAGTCCACAGAAGATGAGGAGGGAAATAGAAGTTGTTTAGTCCTATCAGCATGCTTATTTGCTGAGGGTAAGTATGCTCTTAGAATATTTCTTTAGTCACTCGGGCAGCTTTTAGCATTGCTCTGAATGGGAACGAACGATGGAAGATTAGTCTTATGGCAATGCACGAAATTCTAATGCTAGAAGGTGCTGCTGAGAGTGCTTAGACCTTTGTCTTCAACTTGTGTATCGTTTATTTCTTCCACTGTTTTCTTCATGGTCTAGTTTATAACTTCCTTCCTCTGTGGAGCAGAACAGGATTCTATTCTCTACTAGATGCTTAACTAATACAACTCAAACAAAATTTTATTCGTTCGAAAAAATTTAAAGGCCTGGAATTAAATGGTCAGTGAACCCAATGAGTATTCAAACAAAATAACAGAATTTTCCCTTTGTGTTTTAAAGCCTGCCACAACTCATTGGTCTGTTGGCTACTAAGCAAGGGGTTTTGATGAAGCTCCTCGGACATGCTGGAAATACCTCCCTTAAGCCTGCAGGTAAAAAAAAAAAATCCTCTATGATTTTTTACTAGAACAGAAAATGCAAGTTTATCCATAAAGCAAGTTTGACAGGATGTAGCCAGCTTTAACCAAGCACACCAAAAGAGCCTATGGCTTGCACTGACCAAAGTTTGCTTAAGGCTGTCATGTTGCTGCAGGGCAGAACTACAGCCTTGGCAAAGCCTCCCTCTACTTCAAGCCCAAACAGGTCTACCAAGAGCTATGTAACATTGCAATTAAGCTCCCAGCTTAAACCTGCTCTCCATCTCACTGCAACATCTCAGTGGTGAATTAGCCCACAAACGCCTGTATCTGAAAGAACAGACTTTGCTAGGATTTGAAGCCAATAAATGGGAAGATTTCTCTCTCTCCTCCATTTCAGAAAGCAGTTCACAAAGCAGCCCCCAATTGAGCCCTGCCATGGTGACAGACAGCAGGCTGAGTTAACATACCATTAGCTGACCCAGACCTGGCTACCCAGTTCTGCTGAGAAAAGGAAAATCATCTGAAGGTCAAAATGAACAAGTCAACCCAAGTAGATCAGCAACAGCTCCAGCAAAACAGGCTTAGCTGAATCCAACCAATTATCTGCTGTGCAGCAGAAGGCTGGAAAAAAGCTTTGCTCTGCCCATTAAAACCAGCCAGTTCCTGCTACTAACGTTTAGTGTTTTGTATCAGTCCGACAAAGCTGGAAACTTTGACAGTTGCATCCAAGCGTGTTTACATCTGTCTCAAGAATCCTGGCATACAGCATTACTACTCACCACCACAGACCCATATATGTCTTTGCCCTGCAGGAGTCAGAGAAGGCCACCACACTATGACATGTTGCCTTTTTGGAACAGCAATAATAGCAATCTGTATTGTCACTGACATTAACCCAAGTGCAAAAGTCACAGCTCAAACAGTCAGCTTCCCAGCGTAGTACTCTCTCCTCTCTAGAGCATACAGGTCTGATGTGCTCAGCCCTTTCCTCACCCTTACATCCATCTTCCTTCTGATGCACTCCAATCTTTTACAGCTACCACCACATCAATTGTTAAGAGGTAGCTTCTGGACTGTAATAAACTTCTCCTTCCTCCACTGCCAACTGCCTCTCTCGGCTCTTACACTTCTCCCTTCTTCTCCTTATGCTGTTGTTGCCATTTCCTAGATCTGTCCCTCTCTAATGGCTTTAGAAATCCAAACTATGTGGCATACTGTCAGAGCAAGCAGCAAAAAACTATTGGGATATGGGTTTAACAGAGAAAAAAATTCAACCGGCATCAGCACGTCAAATCTTCCACTGTTAAACAAGTATATGAAACTTCAGATCTAGTGGACAAGCACTGAAGAGCAAGTCAAAAATCAAACCTGACTCAAATCAATGCAAAACCCATCCTGGTAGCGCATATGCGCAGTGAAGCCACACCTATCTCTTCTCTGCTCTGGGATTAGGAAGCGACAGCAGGAAAGACCCTATTTAGACAAGCGCGTAAAGTTAACAGAAGTGGAAATGAGATACCAGGCTGGTGTTGCGATTTCACAAGTCACAGTTGCCAAGTGCCTTTTCCAGATGGAAGGGCTCTTCTGCCTACGCTTAGCACTAGAATCCAAGTGACTGTACTAACTCAGAGTTGAAGCAGGCTGGATGCCCTTTCCTCCCTTCCCAACAGAGACACAAGAACACAATGTTTATGCAATACTACAGCAATAGATTTCAGACTAGGGAGGGTGCTTAGACCCTGAAGTTTTCAGAGCGCCTGGCAACATGCAGGCTGTCAGAATCTTGGCGGGGTTTTACCTTGGCAAAGAGCGTCTTTCCAGTGCCAGGGGGACCATACATGAGAATATTCCTGTACAGGCTTTTGTTCTTTTTTGTATTTCTTGTTGCTATGGCGATGTCTCTCACACGTGCTTCTAACTGCGGCTGCAAGAAAAGGGTTAAACTTAAGGAACAGAAAGTACCAAGAGACCTGCATCTATCAGCTCACAGATCACTACCAGCAAGAAGTAGGCAGCACTCCTATGGCTCAAGCTTTTAAGCCTTAACTTCAGCTGCTTATTACTTCAGACCAGGGTCATCTTCCCCTTCTATGTCAGGATTTACTCAATTTAAAGCTCTGTCCACTTGGCTACAGTTCTTTTATAAGAAAAGCAGCAGTGCAGGAAGCAGTGCAGTAACTACTATAAGAACTGGTAACACCTAAATACTCGCTTCCTACTGGATGCCCTGGGAGGGATATGTCAAAACATAAGCAACTCCTTGCAGTACTAATTCTTTTATACAAGTCATAAACATTCATGTTCATACTTATTACTGCATTTGTAGAGATACTGGGAGAAAGCTATTCCTGCAGGAGCATTTTCTCTCAGCAGTTTAAAGAAGCACTTAAATTTACCCGATATCCAGGAATCAAATTCAGAAGCAAATATACAGAAGCAGCCCTAATTAGCAAGTTAAGAACCATTCACAAGATGGGCAAATGCATACGCTTCTTTGGCTTTTTGGCCTAAAAGCAGATCTAGGTTCAGTAATCCTTAACGGATTAGACGAGACAAGCGGAACTCTGTATTAACAAGCTGACTACAGAGAAAAACTGCAGCAGGGCAAGGACTGAACTATGACTCCCAACTGCTTTGCACAGAGGAAAAAAGGTTAACAGAGTGCTTAACACATGTCACACTGAACACAGGAGCTTATTTATGGTCTCGGTGCCCCAAGGGTGCTATGTCTCCAGAATTACTGGAATTACAGCTTTTGAAGTGAGTGTCAGGAAACAGCCGTTCTTATTTAGATCCTTCACAGACCAAGATAGCAAAATAGAGTACTCACACTGAGAACAACTCCTTCAAGAGCATCCTGAGCCTTGCTGGTAAGACGCTTACCAACCTAGAGAGGGAAAATTCAATTACCGACATGTAGAAATTAACCACAGTTTTGACAATTCACCTGTACAAAAAGGTCACAAGAAATGACAAGGAGCTCAGCCCACCTATGCTATCTCTAATAACGTTTATTCACAGACCCATCAACAGCTCCCTGCCCGACACAAATAGCTGCAAAAGGAGTTTTGCATCCTCATGGCTGAGTGCAACACAAAAACAAAGCTAAACTTTACCTTGATAGGATGCTTCAGTGCCTCCAGCACAGTAATGCGTGAGGTTTCTCTCACCAGAGAAGGTTTGCCCAAACGTGCTTCTATGAATCGCCCTGCTACTGCTGTGGCATTCTTGGCAGAGTAAACACCCGCTGCCAGCAGGGTTAGGCCTGCCACCTGCAAAGAAAAGGGCGAAAGATTAGGAAAAACACTTGGTGAGGCAATGCTATTGTGTGTAGCATGCCCCGTGGTGGGGAATTAAGATTCAGGACAAATGCGGACCAATAGGGGTTTATTTTTGGTAAGATGTTTTATCCCTGTTCAGACAGTCAAGGTCTCACACTCCCTATTCATAGGGCGTTGAGTGCTCCTGCATCTTGCAATGTGAAAGGCAGAGGACGCACAAATAATGCATATAGTCCTGTTCCCAGAAGTATGTACTCCCTGCTCAAAATACATGTGGCTTTTCAGACTTTTAGATAGAGTATGTATTAAGACAAATAGCCATCAGGCTTTGCTACAAACTGGAGGTACGAGCCTCCTATGAGGAAACACTATCTCCCATAATGCTGAAGCTTTAGCTTCCAGTGTTATGAACAAAAGCACATTGGGAAAGTGGTGTGGTTTGGTTTGTTTCCCCCCCCAGGTATTCTGTGCAGGCAGTTAAGAATAAGCCCACATCAACCAGGTGCTGTCTGCCAAACTACCCCCCACTATGTATGCCAAATTAAAGATGCCAAGACGAACATCTGAACTGTGGCTGCTACCAAGGCAGTACACGGTAGGGAACAAAAAGGACTAGCCAGGGTGCACCTGCTAAAGGTGAACAGTCACGCCAGCCCCAACACAACGGGAAAACAGGTACTCAAGAGGAGCTTCAAAGCCAAAACCACCATGGGAATTACCATCACTGCATTACAGACTGTTCTTTCAGAAACCCCAGAACATGAGATATTCCCATCAATTTGCCAGTGAAGCAGAAAGACTGCAGACTTCTCTGTGGTTTACGGTTGCTGCTCAGTTCAGCACTACGCTGGCTCATACTAAACAAAGAGCCCCACAGCTTTTTCCACCATAGCTAGCTGTCAGAATAGACACGGAGCTGTGCTGACAGTGCTAAAGACACTCCAGGAGGTTGCCAAGAATAACAGGACAGGATTTGACAGCAAGACTTTACAGAAATATTTGGCATATATAGGATTGTTTCCTTAATTCTCAGAGACTGATAGCACTGATAACTTTTATAAAACTTTACTTAAGGTGCACAAACATAATCCTCCAGTTCCATCTGTTTCTGCATATGCAAGCGAATCAGTTGATTTACCAAAAGTCCTTTTCACCTAGAAATAAGAGGGAACAAGGGGCATTACTTTTAAACTGAGAGGTGTTTGGGAAGAGGCCAACTGTTCCACACAGTTCTGAGTGTAAGTAATCAGTTGTGTTCAGCTTACAGCCGGATGCCAATAATTGATATCAGAGCAAGCCCAGATAGACAAAAGAGCAAGCTGCAGCAATTGCTTTTAAAGTAAGCAGACTTTTCCTACAAGTACAGAACAAGGTCAAAAGCCTCAAGGACGACAAGGATGGCATTGTTCAATAAACCATGAGACACCATCTGTTCAGTTTCACTCTGCTTAAATGTGTGACATCACCTTTGCTTTGGAAACACGAATGGTTCAGAACTGCAAGTTCCAAGATGCAAAGAATAAGACGACGTCCACACCTGATTCATCTCAGTTTACAGGGACTTTAGAATACAAAAGAGACTCCACCTTTTTAGCAGCCTCCCTCTAAAAATAAGGTACCATGACAAATGATCTGATGCACTCTTACACCCTCTGCTTTAGCAACATCCAGTACTAAGCAAAGTTACAGGTTGATAGATCAGATCCACCCAGGCAGAGATAAGTATTTCAGACTTTTGGACTTCACTGATGTTCATGTTACAAGATACAGAGAAATACAGCTTTAAGACTGACAGCTATGTATCAAAACAGGAAAATTACTCGACTCTCACACTCACAGAAGAACCCAATTACTATGCCAACTCCACAAACCAGTCTGATTACAGTGCCTATCTGTTTATCATGAAGTATCTAGCAAAGGAACTAATCTGACTGATAAGCAAAGTGAATTCCACTTAAAAATCCCCAAAAAAGCCAAAAACTTTGAGCAGAATCTTTGGGGTTCTGCTTGGATGGGAAAAGGTAGGAAAAGAACAGTAGGCAGGAAGAGCTGAAAATCCAGGGCTAATTTAGAGGAAACCTAAAATAACTGGCTAATTCTTACCTTACAGTCATTTTTCAAAGCAATAGAAAATATGAGTTCCAGCTGTGTTATCTCCTTTCCAAAAATACACTTACTTTTTTTTTTCCCCCCGAAGCTAAATGTCCCAAATTCACAAGACAAGAGCTTGTCAGAAGCAAAAATGACCATAATGCAGGAAACTTGTATCTGGGTCAAGAGAATATGCAGCTAAAAGCACCAAGCACTAATCTGCAAAAGGCTCTGAATACTGCAGGCATTCCAGGTACAGCCTACAGATTACAAAAGGATCCACTAAAATTATCTCTTTTTCTCCCCGGTGCGCTCAGGAAAACTGTCTTTTGTATCAGCCTGTGTGTATAAAACTGAAGGGTGGAGCAGATGGTGGTGACTGACTTAAAGCCAAAGTGTCCACTTTAACAAGCCATGCTACAAAAAATGTATTTTTCACTGTAAAGTTTTGTTGTAAGTCATACACTGAGAAACAACTTTATGTCCATAAGAAGCCACTGCCATGCTCTTCTGTCCTGTGAAAAGATGTTGGTCCAGCTTTTAATCAACTTACTTAGTGCACATAACAGTTCTCTAAGTGCTCTCTACGCTACATCAAAATGATATAAAGTTGTGAGATAAGCAGCAAAGCAAGTTTTAGATCATGTCCTGCAAGGTCTTGAAGTTCCAGAGACTAGAAGTGCTCCTTTAATGGTACCCTCAGACTCCCTGATCGCAGAGAGCTGACAGTCTGCTATCCACCTGGGATAAGAGTAGGAGGCAACTTCTTGGCAGCTAACGTGGTGGGAAGAAATTGCAGCTTAGAGACAGAATGCATGCAGAAGGGGAATACTGAAGAACTTCTCTCTGTGGCCTTAAAATCATGTACCTTAATATTATAATTTAAAAACAAAACAAACTTCCATGATGCATCTCTTACTATTTTCTGGGGGAGCGTTCTCAAAAAATTTTTTACTGTAAGGGGCACACAACCAAAAAAATTTGAGACCACTGGTTTAGAGTGAACAAACCCCTTTTGTGTCCACCAGATCAACTATTACACATCTCCAATATACCTTCCCTAACATTCCTAAGAA
Organism: Balaeniceps rex; assembly: GCA_013401315.1. NCBI lineage: Eukaryota > Metazoa > Chordata > Aves > Pelecaniformes > Balaenicipitidae > Balaeniceps > Balaeniceps rex. Next base: position 71,985 of record VYZW01045692.1, read on the forward strand.
CACATTTCCAGTTTGTAGTTTAACTGCATACTTACAAAAGACATCAGGGGTGGGGGGAAATGGGGATCAGATCCCTGTTCCCAAAAATCATCACTGGCAAAGAAGTCCTGTAACAGCAGCATTAAACATTTCATAATGCTCTGTTCACCTATAAACATTTATAGATGTTCATGCATCATGAAAGTACAGTGAACATCAATCATTAAAAAGCTGAATGAGAACTTGTCAGCTCAGAGCCTAGTCAAACACAAAACTGCATTCAAGATCTCAAAGAAAAAATCTGCAGTTATCTCTAATTGGCTATTAGATAAAACCCCTACTCCCCTACATACATAAGAGACAGCAAATTCCAGAACAATCTGTGAAAAAGACTCATCTACTTTTTTCACAGAATCTGCATCTATTACTTGTAATAGCTGGCAAACTTTCAGGAAGCATGTTTGTAAAGGTGATGGTGCCTCCAAAGACAAGACAACTATATGCTGTTGATCAATCAAAGCCAAAACTTTTGTGACCAATGAGAAACAAATTATCTATACAGAGAAGACAAGAATTAATTTGAAAAAAAAGTCTGAAGCACAGTATCTCCTTAAATGAGGACTGCAGAGAGCACTAAGTGAGCAGCAAATTCCCACCATGGTTTACAGTTTATAAACATATCAGAGCAAGGAGTTAGCTTAACACACATTTACAGACAGACTTCTCTGGAAGTTATCGATACCTGTTCCAATCTTACCGTGGCCGTAATTTTATCCCAGTCTGTTACAAAAGCACGGAATCCTTCCCCAAAGAGCATCCCAGCTGTCCTATGGTCAGCAAACAGCAAAGCAAGCAGGAGAAAAGAAAGGGATTTCAAAGACTGAATGGAAACAATTTACAAGACAACTTCATACTCTACAATGACCTTCTTCAGAACCAATCAAAGCTAATTGAGGGCTCACCTGGGAACTGAAACATGAACAAGCATGGCAAATACATTTATAATCATCTGATAACTACACCTGATCTGGGATTAAATCCAGAAAAGCATTTGGCATTAAGACGGTATCAATTTCTTTCTTTAATACGTTATTGGTGCTGAACTGTAATAAAAAGTATTTAATTCTAATGCTTTTTTTATTCAAAATCTCAAAGGACCTAAACTTAACAAATTACAAATCTAAATGCCCACCCCTTAGGAGATAGACTGCTTTATACCTTTATGGCATATGTTCAGAAACTGAAAGAACTCTGAGAGTTTTCAGAGTAATTCTCAACCTTAGCGAATAAGGCTTGAAGTAATCTGTTAGAAAAATTGTATAGAATTCACAACTCTATACATAGTCTCTTTGGCTCACATTCAGATGAAAATGTAGCAAGGCAAGTGAAAGAGAGGGTTCTCTTTAATATAATTCCTATTGTTCAGAGTACAAGAGTGTACAATCTAATTTTTGGTATTGCTCAGAGCTTAGAGGAATAAACAGCAAGGTTTCCTACACGATGGGAGAAATCTGCAAAAGCGACAAGGCACCCCATGCCCGTCTCCTGGCTGACACATACTTGAGGGACTCTAACACGGTTTGGCGATGTTCAGCAGCTTTTAAGCGGATCTGCTCCCGAATGATGTCTGCATTCTCCCGCTCAGCCTTGGCACGGGCTCTTGCCTCTGCCTCAACACGCAGCATTTCATTCTTATGCCGCAGCTCCATCTCTCGCTCTACGGTAGCTTTAAAAAAAAAAAAAAAAAAGAAAAAAAGAGAGAAGAGGACAATCTTTTGGGCTGGCTTAATCCCAGGTAGCAGGCAGGTGAAAGAGATGCATTGCTTCATCCTGGCTTCACAACAGCTATGTGCGGTCCCATAGCAGCAGACTTCAAGATCTTCACTCCCTCCCACCCTCCCCCAAAAGGCAGCCAACCAGTACAATATTACAGAAGACAGACAAGGAATCTTCCCTCTGTGCTCAGAGGGATCACACACCAAATAGGTGGCCTTCTCCAGATGGCACACTGCAAGACAATAACCATGCTTCAGTTTTGGAAGTTCATTACCAGAAAAATTGCTCAGGACAAACTTTAATCAGAGATGGGCTAGACAGTAAGGGATACAGCAACAGAGAGGGAAAACCCACAGTGCTAGGTACTGCTGCTGTTCATCAACATCATTTCAGAGAGGAAGGGTGACATGCTACAGACAATGAAGGACAAGCCTGGGCAAGTAACTACACACCGTGTAACATACACTGCTTGTAAGGAAGAGAAGTAAAACAGAGTTGCCTGTAAGATGTTGTCCCAAACAGGGTTTTGGAAGCTCTGTTACTTCAGACACACAGAATTACGACAGACACATTAAGATTGACGTGAGTGGAGAATGAATGAGAAACCTAAGAATAACCCAGGAGATGAGATGAAGACCCCACAGCCAGCACCCTCTATCTTCAGCATCACTGCAAGAAGTCCTGACTGGACCACCCAGCTACTTGATACCCAATACCCATCTTGACACCCAAATGCTGGACAGGCTACCTTGACATTCATATCTTGGTGCCTATGAGCAGGTGGATACTACAAGAGTAAAATCACCCTCTCCTACAGGGTTTCACCACTGAGCTTTGTCATATGGTTGCTACGCTTCCCTCAAAGATACCGACAAACACTGAGAGTACACTAGATGGCAGCAAGGAGCGGACAACATAACAGTCCCCGTCTGTGTACGGAGCAAACCAGCCTTCCGATGCCATTTGGTCATACACAAATTGCCTGACATTTCTAAGACTTGTGCTCTACTGGAGTCCCACTGGAGTTCTGCAAACCCAGTGACTCTGGCAATTCCACAACAACGAAAAGAAACAAAGCAAGTTTCAGACTAAAACTTCATCACTCAGCTTTTATTTTCTACAGGAAATAGTTAACAGACTAGGTGACAGATTCAACCGTTCCTCCCAGGAGCTATTTTGTTTCTCTTTCCTCCCCAAAACTGGTTCTGTTTTAGATTGTCCCAGTATAAAAATCAGAATTTCAGTTGCACATCAGGAGATGCTGACAGTTCACTGGAAAATCCAAGTACCACAGGGCAGACGTTTAGGAGCGCAGCCACTTCTAAAACTAATCTTGGAAGCAACTGGTAGTTCTAGTACGACTGGGATCTACCCATTACTTGCCAATACAACATTAACACATGACCCTAATGGAGCACCAACCAATATGGACAAGGAGTCAAAGATCAGTACGGAGAATTCATCTGCCCACCCACTCTGTCACTAGCTGAAGAAAAGTTACTAGCTTACCACGCCTCATGGCTTCCTGCTTCTGTACAGATTCTTCCTGCTTCCTCAGATTCTCTTCATTAACAAGTTGCTACAGGCAGAGATGACAGCAGAAGATGTGTTAAAGTTGTAAAAACTTGGTCAAGTAGGTATTTGTGTAAGCTTAAGTACCAGAAAGCAACTGTGTCTAGCATCAGCCACCTGGCCAGCACGATAGGGCGCAGTTCCAGATCACCACTTTGACTTAAGAAAGCTACTATACAGTCCCCAGCTGGGTTAGAGAAGGAAGCTATCGTACCTGCTGTCGCATCTGTTCATCATAGCGCTGCCTTGCCAATTTGTCCTGGTACTGGGCTCGCTTAAAAAAAAACAAAACCAAAACCAATCAAAACAAAAAGGAGTATTCAGAATATAAAGATTAAGCATTTAAGAGAGAACCTAGTTGTGAGGGCAATGAGGTTTGGAACATGCGGGGGGAATAAAAAAAACCCCACACAAAACAAAAAATAATCCCCGATTTGAGCACGAACAGGGCAAAGTTTGGGGCAAAACAGCCTCAGCCATCACCAAAAACTCTTCTACGCTGAGAAATCTATATAGTCTGACTTCATTTTAAGGTATCACAGATATAAAAAACAAAGAGCAAGTGTTCCTTGGCCCAGAAAAGGAGACTTACTTTACTGGGAAAAACATGCTTTTCGTGTTCTAAAACACATTACCTGGACTGGCAACTGCAAGCAATAGAACTGTCAAGATACACTGCCTGTCAGAGGAGCTCTGTTTCTGATTGATTTTCTTGTTCCTCATTAATTTCTCTCACCGATTTCCCACTGCAACTGGCAAATAAACCCTTGTCATCTACACTCAACTGAAAGAGGACTGAGGGCCCATATCCATCAGCAAGGAGGACTCTCTACAAGGGATGATCTTATTCTCTATTCCAAATACACAGACAGCAGAACAGTTTGCAAGTTATCTCCTCAACAACTGTAAAGCATGGCACTTCAGAAGTAAATGATGATCAACTTCGCTTTGACTTCAAATGATGCCCTGTGAACTGCAATAGTTCAAGAGCTAACCCATGAACAGAGCAGATGACGGTGAAGCCTGCTTCCTGAGCCAGCCCCGTTCAAAGTCCAAACTCTGATGGGATAAAATGCAACACGTGCCAATAACCAATTTTAGCTATCTTCCCAAGCTAGATAATCAATTAGAATTAATCAATCCCCTAATTTCCTGTGCTCTCAAAGTAAAAAGTCACCATATGTGAGCTATTAGCATAAAAGCTAGCTTACATTTCCCTGATTTCAGTATTATTGCCACTTCAGTAACTCATACTAAAACATATCAGGAATAACCAACATTGCTCACAACACAGCCTCTGGCAACTCTCAGATTTGCACCACTTCTCCTTTTAAGGTATTTTTTCCTGTCTAAAAGATCGAACTTGGAAGAAACAGGGTTGCAGGCGACTTAAGACCGAAATCCAAATAACTTAAGAGACATTTCACTGTCCAGGCTAACACATACACTTGATAAGCCAGTAGTCTTCAACCTTTTAACACCATCAGCTGGTAGACACAAACAAGTGTATCTCAGCATGTTCAACAGCACTTCCCTGAAAGTTCCTTTAGGAAAATTTCAAAGAGCACGCAGTAAGAGTAACTGCCTCTACCGGTTCCTTTGGATGTTTAAGAAAAAGTTCAAGACAAGAAAGCTGCATATAATTACAAATCAAGTTCAACGTTACAAAGCCAGGGTAGAAGATGGGCTCAGTCTGTGAATTGCCTCACATCTGTAGCTGCCCGTGATCCCCTTTCCCCCACCCTCCCAAAAGGGGCAATTAATGCATTGTTGCCTTTTCCATAAAGGAGGACACAAACAAGGTCTCCCATCACTTCCCCCTCATTCCCTTACTGCTTGATGCTGTTTTGTTTCTTCACTGAGTGTTTTTCGTCTCTCTTCTGCTTGTACCCGTATCTGCTCATTCTTCAGTTGTTCTATGGCAGCTTCATATTCCTATTAAAATAAAGAGATAATCGTCACAAATGAGCTCAATACATCATCCTATAGATAAACACTAGTGACAGTTACATTCCAAGAAATCCATCTGTGGTACCAATCAGAGCGGTACCCTGCAAAGCTGACCGCTGACCCAAGCAAGCTAAAATATGATCATAAAATGTGATTGTAAGAAGTCTCATAATTAATCATTTCAGGATTAAATACAATTGTTTTAAAAAAAAAAAAACAAACACCAAACAAACCAATAGTCAAACAATCCCCAGATTCCTTTATAAAAGAAACAGAAGTCTGTCCTCCACCCAACTACTTTACAGTTCCCTGCAGAACACCCTTGTCATTCCCTAAAAATGGTGGTGATCTTGTAGGAGTTACAAAACCGCTCAGGACATGCAAGTTGTAAACAAAGCCATAAAATATGTCCTGGAATAGGCCAAATCAGCTTGCACTTCACCTTCCAGAATTTTTTTTTTTTTTTTAGAATGCAAATAACTATTATTTGCTGAAGCTGAAAAGCAACAAGAAAAACTTAGCATCCTCTGCAGATTGCTAGAAAATGAGACTTCGACTTATGCCCCCCACAAACCTGGCAGTTGCCTGACGTGGGCTGGCTGTACAACAAACAACGAGTTCCAACATACCTTAAGTTTTGTTTGCTGCTCCAACTGCAAGGTCTGCTCTTGCATCTGGGCAAGACTAAGAGCATCTTTTGCATGACCTGAAATTGACAGCGGGAAGAGGTTATTGACAGTACAAAGGTCTTTTATCAAGTAAGAAAACGCTCATTCTATTCAATCCAACCTGGAGCTAGCTGAGACTGTCTAGCGCACAGCTCTGAAGACGTACGTTCAACCCTCCCTGCTGACAGACAGTCGGAAACTTTATCAGCACACCCGTGATCTTAAGCCAACAGGTTTACCCTGCTGAAAAGGTGCTCCGGTCCTTCCTCTCCCTTCACAGGCCCCGGAGGAGGCGCTCAGAGGAAGCCAGCGACCCGGAGGGCCAACCTCGGGGCTCTACAGACTGCCGGGCCCCTGGCAAGAGTCAGCGGCCCCAGGCGAGCGCTGCAAGAGCCCGAGGCTACCCCGGCGCTACCCGGGCGGGCAGGCGTACACGCTCCGAGAAGGCGGGACCTGACAGTACGCGAGGTACCGACTAACGGCCGCGAACCCCGCCGCCAGACCGCGGGCAGCGCGAGCGGCGGGGCGACCCCCGCCCTGGCCCCGACCCCTCACGCACGGGACGCGTCCAGCTCCCGCGCCGCCTTGGCCGCCCGCTCCAGGCCCGTGGGGTCGAAGTTGCTCCATTTGTCCTTGGGCGGTTGGCGGTCCCCGGCGCCGCCCCCCGTCGCACCGCCACCGCCCGGGGCCGGCGGGAGGGAGAGGCCGGCCGTGCCCGGCGACGCGTCCCCGCCGCCCGCAGGGGCTGCGCCGCGGTTCAGCCCGAAGAGCCAGGACATGACGGCGCCGGCAGCACGCGCGCACGCGGAGGACGCGCCGCTCCCCGCGCGCCTGCGCGACGGCTGCGAGGGAGGCCTCCCATTGGGCCGGGCGCGGTCGCAGGAACTGCGTCACCCGCAGGACGCCCCGCCTCTGTCACGCGGCGCAGGCTGCGTCTTCTGATGAACGGGATGACGCGACGGGCTCGGCCAGCGGGTGGAATTCGATTGGCTGTGGGGCAGGCGAGTGGGCGGGACCGCTGGGCTGGGGACGGAGAGCGGAGAAGGACAAACGAGGGCGCGCGGCGCTCTCCCTAGCAACGGAGTGTGGCGGCGTTGCTAGGGGGCGTGCCGGAAAGGATAAACGTCTGTGTGCTTGTGCTCGGTGCAGGGCTGTGTTTTACTTGCAAATCCGCTCCTAATCAAAATGCTGGTGATGCGAAAGACGACACGAAAGCAGTCAGAGAAGGGGAGTAGGGGAAAGGGGAAGGCAGGCAGTGTAAAAGTCAGAAACTTCTCTCAAGCTCACACATAAAATCCCGCAGCCTGAAACGGCGTAAAAATGTAGAACACAGCTTAGATCACCTCCCGCATCCAGAAGCAGGCCGGGGTAGTCATTCAGGTGTCTTTTTTTCTTTAAATGGTCATGTTTCTTCCCAAATCCACTCTTTCGTAAGTCTCTCAAAAAGTTCCTGCAAAATGCTTGATTTTTCCTTTTTTTTTTTTTTTAAAAAACATCAGCGTTGGCTCTGCTGTGTGATTCCATAGTGCCAATACAGTGGCAAAGTAGTTAATGTCTGTTACAGGGCAATATCCTCAAAATAATTAATCATATTTTATCTGCAGTTTTCTAATTTACATGTTTAATTTTCCATCTTGGGTCAAAGAATATCTATTGAATATTTAATAGAGATTTGACTGCAGTACTGCTTCGTACGACAGGAAAAAGACGAGCACTAACAAACACCTATGATCGCACTTGCAGGCCACTCTCTGAGCACATTTCACTGCCTAGAGCAGAGACTCCCCGCGCAGCTTGTACAATCAGCACCAATTTTGCATTGGCTGGAATCTTTTCCTTCATCTTGGCAGTGGTAAAAACATTCCCTGAACCTTCACACCCTTGAGGTATATATGCTGGCTCATGTTTCTTAGTGAAGCTGTCAAAGTTAAGCCTGTTTGTACCAGCCAGTCACCTATTACAGTAAATTAAATGCCCTTCTGGCTGCCAGTAGCCAAGCGTAGGTATAACCTCCATACTGCTTTGAGAAATTAGCTACTGCGTCCTAATTACAGTTGTACTTCGACATCTCAGTGAGGCTGGGATTATACGGGGGAAGGCTGCAAGTAATACACACTTAAGAGCAAGGTTCTTCCAAGCGTACACAGACACTCTAGCAAAATTCCGGAATTGGGAAGTGTGCTGTTTTCCTTCAGAAAACCATTAGGTGCTTATCTAGGTAACAGATCAGCTGGGTGGGATAACCACTGCCATTCCTGACAGACCAGCACCTTCCTGGAAGGTTGTGTTCAGAAACCCCATGGTGTCTTGATAGGGGATAGCAGGCATCTTTATTACTGAAGAACACGGGAACTCTCTCAGCAGATCACATTAGCAACTCCAAGTTAAATCTTTAATAGTAGCCAACGCCACATGCATCGGAAGGTGCAAGGACCCTAAAGAAAACCTGGGAGCAGCTCATCTACTGAATGAAGCTCTTTATGGTCCCCCCACACAGAACTTAGCTCCTGCTGGCAGCCCTGATGGTTTATGCTCTCATCCTACATAGGTGTTTGGGTGTTTAGCCAGTATATCGGTACAGGTGAGATGCTTAAATAGCCCTAGAAATCATTAGGCTTTAGTTTAAAAAAAAAAAAGTTTAACTTACCTGTCCAACTTAGAATTTTCATGTTCATGAGTACTACCAGTTCTGCCAAGATTTAAGGGACATTTACTTTTTGGCTCCTTGTAAAACAATTCTTACTGAAGCTGAGATGTTATTGAGAGCGATATATTTCTACTCATATATTTCTGACACTTCTTTTTGGGGGGTGGGGGTAGAGTTCCATGTAAACCAGACTATGAAATCATGGGTGGAATGCTTACTTTTCAGTCATTTAAAATTGAGATGAATACCAGCTCTTCAACCCATACCTCTCATTAGAACAAAAAGCTACACTTAACAGATTTGCCCTTATTGCCATCAAGAACGAAGTAATCATTCAATAGCTCTTGTATTGTATATTTAATTGTCTTCAAAAGGATGCATTACAACTGGGGGGGGATGACACATTAATGTATTAGTAAACTATGCAGGGAGTTGTGCAAAATTAATTTTTGTCCTACAGCAAGAATGAACAAGATTATCTTACTGCATGAGAGATTCCAGAGGCTTTCTCTTCTCCTCAGCACCGAGTCTCCATTAAGATTAATCAGTCACAAATGCACATTCCAAAGGAGAACACAAGTCATATAAAATCTTATCAAGTTAATGAATGACTCGCCTCCCTCCTATCCCTTTCTCCTGTTCAAGAAGACAGCCCAAGGCAAACGCTCCATAAACCTAGACGTGACGAATTCAGCACTTGGGAGACAAGGTCAGTGACCAAGTTCCTCTCGGCTCCGAAAGGAGCTGTTTTAAGAAGTCCATAACCAGGGCTAACAGAGGGTTTGCAGGATGGAGTGACACTGCATGGGGACTCTCCAACATACAGTACAGCTTTAAAAAAAAGTTCCACGTGTAGGACAAATAAGCAATAAATTTAAAATAGAGCAAGCGTTACTGAGGGAAGGTGTTCCCACTGATGCTGGGGTTCGTTACCAGAGAAGTATATACATTTCTTTACAGCCCTAGGCCCTGAATTTTGGGACCATGCTGCTCCAATGACAGCCGAGTCTTGAACATGCTCATAAGCTGCAAAAATAGAACTGTATCAATATTTAATAAATAGAGAACAGGCAGTAAGCAAGCCATAGTGAGGATTCATCACTTTGCCTTTTGTTTGTTATTTGTCAGGCATATTTATATAAAAAAGGGTACAGATTTGGGATCTGTTAGTCTGATCGGTTGTTCCACCCAGCCAAGTCAAACCTTTAAGCTTTGGGAGAACTTGGCTGAGAACAGCCTTTAGGGGGACAGGACACCTCAATGGACAGTGCAGGCTGGGAGGTGATCTGTGAACTTTCCGGTTTCTTCCCCTGACCCCTCCTTTTCGTCCGAGTCTGCGTGCAAGCAAGATTCCTTGCTCTGCCGGCAATCAGTTCACTCCAGAGTCTGTCATGCTCTTTGTCTGTGCTTATATCCTTGGGCCTCTGTAGCTGGGAAGAACACAAAAAGTATAATGTCAGCTTTATCCACCCATTCTCCAAATCTGACTGAGTCAAAGATCTCACCCCTGCGGTCATCCTCCCTATCCCTCCAGCCCCTGCGGTCATCCTCCCTATCCCTCCAGCCTCTTGCTGGGAAAAAGGCTGTGCTTCTGCACTGCCACGCAGCTTCTTTTTAGCTCTTACCTCACTGCAGCCTATCAAGAATATCAAGAATCCCTTTGTGTTTCATGACAGTAAGCGGCTTCTGGGTTGTGGAAGGAGGAAAGCAGACATGCTGTGCCTTAGTGGCTGTGTTTAATAGCCAGCTTGTCCCTGCCACGTCGAAAAGTGAAGAGTAGCCAAGAGTTCGAATGACTTTTAAACAGCGCTTCCAATGCCCATGCCAGCTTTTAGCAGTCTCCCCGCTCTTATTATCCCAAAGTAGTTGCAGGACTGTCCCCACTGTACACTTTTTCTCCTGCCTGCAAACATAACGCCACTAGGAGGAGTACTGCTCTAAAAAATGGGGGGAAGAACCCCCCTTCGGACAGTACCTTTAGGGCTGGTAGCTGTGATGAAGCCCTATTGGCAAGCTAGTCGATGAGCACAGAGCATTTCAGCCATGAGGGCTCCTCTGAGTTGGATCTCCAGCACCCCAGTGCCCTCCAGGACACCTTCCCTTGGCTAAAGTGCCCCAGGATTCTGCCTTGCACCCCAGCCTCACCTGGCTGCATGTGCACCATGCGGCATAGCCCTTTGCCCGGCTGGTTCTTGTACATGGGCTTCACACACACTTTGTTAGTGGTGCCTGAAGCCAGGTCCGTGAGCAGCACGCTGTGGATCTGCGGTGAAACGCTGATGACAGATGAAGGGCCAGTTTGCCGCCGGCATCTGACTCTGTAACCAAGGACTTTCCCATCGGCAGAGTCCCAGGAGGCTTTCAGGGTGTTGGAGCCCATGTCTTCGAAGCGAAGGTGCCTCACTCTGGAGCCCTCTAGAGAAAGAAGATTCATGTTACTGTAGGCCATTTGTATGGAGTGGTCCTTACTGCCTAGCTCCTTGTTCCTCCTGAGGGGATTGCTGAGCCTGGTCTTTCTCTGTTGTAGAGATGCAACAGCCCATCACTACATCTCTACACTGGAGGAGCTCAGGCTAATTAGTCCTTAACTTTGTCCTGGTACCAGCACAAAATGCTTTTGTTAGCACTGTTAGGCACTGGCTGGCCACCTCCCTCAGCTGTTGTCATTCTCTGAGCTCCTCACTCTTGAGTCCTGATAAGAGCTAGATTTTGCCTCCTGCAATATCTTTACAGGTACCTCTTCAGAGCAGCAGCTTCTGCTGATGAAATTTCCACCCCTCTGATGCTAAATCACGCCAAAGAACAGACACTGAGGAGATAGGAGGGAAAAGGCAGTTTTCTTTCTTCTTTAGGGAGATTCAGGGATCTCCAAGAGGGATCTCCGAGTCCGTTCTGCTTGTGACTGCACCAGCAGCTTGGAATACGCACCCTGGAATAGCAGTCATATTGTGCATCTGATTTTCTTTCAGCCCTACGCCTTATACATCTGCTACACCCTACTGCATAGCACGTGCTGTTCCTCAGAAGCTGCAGCTTTCCCCTTCCCTCATCCCTCCCCAGTAACTGGGCTGACTTCTCTGGCTTCACCAAGCGGCAGATGATCTGTTCAAACAAACAGGCACGCTTCAGAGACTCCTTGTGCCCATGTAGTTTCCCATCAGCAGAGTGCTGCTCACTCACCTTCCTGAGTGCATGCTTTAGCGGACAGGGATTTCTCCTTTCCCGATTTGTAGATTGCAGTCACGGTCACTAGATAGGTTGTATTCGGTGCCAGATTCTCCACCACGGTGCTATTGTGCTTGCCATCCACCTCCAGCAGCTTCACTGAGTTCCCAGGCAGTGGTCCATACAGGATCTGATAGCCCATCACACTGTCCAGTGTAGGAGCCCAACTAACGTGGAAGCTGTGTGGCTTAGACTCTGAGATGAGAACTTGAGTTGGGCTTATTTCCTCTGAAAGCAACATAAAAAGATGTGAATGAGTACGTAATTCAAGGTGTAAGAATGCTGTCAGAGGAGCATAATTGACCTGTACCATATCTGGCTTCCAGGAGGTGGAAAAAAAATCCATCCAGCAAGTGGGTGTTGATAGTCATGCAAGTCAGCACAACCCAGCTCAGCCCTAAGAAAATGGTTTCTCTACCTGTGCAGCATAGAGTGGGCAAAAATACTCAGCCAAAACTGCTCTTGCATGCAGAAAAATTAATATTGGATGCAAATTCATCTTGACTTTGTCACCCCTGCTCAGATTTTCAGTGTGCCACTTTTTCCATGTTGCTATCCAGCATAAATCTGAGTTATTCTGGCCCAAATGACTAGTCTGCACAGAGGGGCTTGCTTCTGCTCCGAGTGCTCCCCCTCTCCTTCCCCCTTACACAGAGATTCCCCATCAGTGGATGCACCTGCCTGGAGAAGCAGCACGGACCTGCTGCAAGAGCATCCCTCACCCCTAGCTGCACCGGCAGCCTCAGGTAGGACACAGGGATCTCTCTGTTCCCATAGCAGCTGCTCAAGCTACGAAGGTCAAAATTGCCCTTTGGCAGTAGCCCACACACGGCAGAGCTGCTTCTGCCTGACTGCCACACTGGGCTAGTGAGTAAGCATGTGCAGCAGCCTCTGCTTTATCCTCAGCGGGCTCTACACATCAGCCCTGTTAGATACGTGCAAGCTGCAGCTCCTGACACCTTCTCCCAGGGCAGTGGGCTCTGCTTTCCTCCAGATTCATAGATTTTTAAGGTTGGAAGGGCATCTTAAGACCATCAGACCTGATCCCCTGTTCTGGGCAGTCCAGAACATCTCTCTAAGGAGATGAGAGCCAGCATAAAGAAGCTCATGATGTTCTGTCCTGACCACAACCATCTGCCTCCTCCGATCAGACCATGAGGCTGTGGGATGCAGACTAAGGGCTGCCCTGTTTGCTTTATATCTGCGAGGCTCAGCACAGTGGAGACTTCCCCCTTGGTCACGATTGCGCCCATTTTACCTGCCAGCGTAGTAACCCGTGTTGTCAGGGGAGGGAAGTAGTAGACGTTGGATTCAGGAATGAGTGCCACCTCGTAAGTAGTTTCTGGTGCAAGGTTGCTTAGCACGAGGCTAGTGTGAACCCCAGACACTTGCTTTGTCCTCTTCCTTGCTAGATCATCTATCGGGGCATACTCTAGGGTGTAGTAGCCAGTTTCTTGGGAGAGGAGTTTGGGCCACATCAGACGGAAGCTGCTCGAGGTGATATCTACTGCATGGAGCCGATTTGCTTGGATAACATCTAGAAGAGAAACAGTAGCAAGAAATCACTACTGACATTAATACACAGAACATGGCACATCTAAAATACAGGCCCTTCTGGATTGGAAACGTAGCCTACAGCAACGCTGGGTGGCAGCTGAAGTCACCTAGGTGTAGCCAAGCCCCTTCATAGCAATGCAGTGAACCAGACCCTCTTTGAAAGGTTCAGGAGCACAAAAGTAAATCCTTGAACCCAAGCATAAAGCTAAAAAAATGTAAACCACGTGTCAACTGAGGCAGCAATATTTGGGTTTTCACACCACTCCTACCTCTCGGACAAGACCCTTTCACCGAGCAGAGCTTGCAGAGGCAATGCGTACATCCCACCCGCCATGAGGTGGCATTTTGGCTAAAGCAATTGCTCAGTGTGTCTGCACAACAGGCTTCAGCTCAAGAACACTACTGCACCTTGCCTCCTAGGCATCTCCAGCCTCAAACCAGTTTGCCACAAGCCTCCAAGTTGCTCTGTAAAGCCCCAGCTTTCCCTCTCCATTCTCTCTGCTTTGTCCTCTGTGCTAAGGCCAACCGGTGCTGTGATCTGCTGCGACAGAGAAGCCCGGCACAGCAGGAACCGCGCCGCTGCCCATCCAAGCCTGTCTTGCACCACCAAGAACAAATCTGGAGCGGTCCAGCAAGTTCTGGGCAGCTGCTACTGCCTGACAGACGTGTGGGAGTTACTGTGCCTGGCCAAACAGGCAGCTTCCCGCACTCAGCAAGACGTTACCACGTACCCGACATGGCAAGCAGTGCTGGCACCGCCTGTGACGGAGCCAGAGACAGAATTTGGGCATCCAGGTTTCGAAACTCCTGCAGTCAGTTCATCCCGAGCTCCCTGTGGAAATCACCTACTAGTGAAACCAAACCACTACATTTTGTCATGTATGTGAAGCAACCCAGGGTGCGGAGAAATAGATTTCTCGCTGCTCACTGCCTGCACCCAGTGGCCAGGAAGAAGGGGCAGCAACTGGGGACCGCCCAGCGTTTGCCGAGCCGGCTGCATTCAGCCCAGCTGCAGTCGCTCCCTGCAGTGTTTCACAGAGCTCCATTGTTTTGTGACATTCAACATTCAGAGCCACTCTTGTGCCATCTCGCCTCTCTCTCCCCCTGCACAGAGCCTTCTCTTCAAGCCTTGTGCTACCTTTGAGTTCTAGACGCCCAATGCCAGGCACAAATACCTCTTCTGATGCTCCGCAATTCCCCCGGCTTCCTCCGCTGTCTGACCCTTCCTTCTGACCCCTCCTGAGCCCATCCTGGGCAGAATTCCACTGTTCTCTGGTCTTCCAGAGGGGTGGAAACACACAGGACTTTGTTTCTAGCTCCAGGGAAGTGGCATACAAAGACATAAAGATGCTCTTCTTTTTTTTTTTTTTTTTTTTTTTTTTTAAAAAAAAGGATTTTTAAAAGCACCCTGAGCCTTAAAGAGGTGTATTTGCTCTGCACAGTGTCACTCCTGAAACCTTATGGTAGTAGCCTCCTGCTCAAGCTTAAATACTTCAGCGAGTACTGTAAGTAGCTCTCGCTGGCTGCCCATTACACAGAGGTAGAGGGAGGCACAAAAGTCTGCCCAGACCTGCAAGAGCATAGTGGGTAGCCTTGCACTCGTTCTTTAACTGGGAGAAGACCAGCTCTCCTCCTCCAAGCTGCTCCGAGCCCCTGCCAACTTCCCTGTACCAAATAAAGCAGCCTCAGTTTTTCCTCTGAGCTGTTCTTTTGGCTCCCAGGCAGGCAGGACTTTGCCCTTCTCCATACCCTGCCCGCTCCGGTCCACACACGCTGCCAGCCAGCAGCATTCCACCCGGTCGGAGCTTGGAGGAGGCAGCACCACGGGGCCTGGGGCACTGCACCCTTCTGCGAGCCCCACAACTACCAGTGGCCAAGCCACAAAGGAACAGGGAACAGAGGAATGGCCTCAGCGCCGAAAGTCCTGCCAAAAGCTCAGGGAATGGAAATAAGTGCGCTTGGAGGCAGGGCCCAGGGACACCGTAAGTAAATCAAGGAGATTAAAGTGACAGGGTGCAACACCTGCGGGACGTGCTGCAGGAAGCCCACAGCAAATAGCTCTGCCCCTTGCTGCCAGATTACAGATGCCCTGAGCGTATGAAGAGGGCAATAAACCCCAGAAAACAGATGCCCGTGTATGCTTCACAGCACCTCCTTGTTCCCAGAGGGAAGCAGCAAGTTAACCTCTCGTATTAGACCCAGGCAGTGCCTTCCTAGCAACACGCAGAGACAGCTTGTGACACACTTGCCTTCCACCGCCTGCCTCTTGAAACACCGTTTTGCAGCCACAAGTTTGCTGGTATCCCGTGAATGCTGGCGAGGTCAAGGCTGGACTCGCAGGAATGCTGCTGCTTTCATGATGTGTGTAAGAAATGCAGCCAGGCAGTAGATGAACCTGTTCTAGCCCTGGGTACATGATCCCCTCTCTGCAGAGGCTTCAGCTAGGACTTGGGGCAAATCACTTCTGCTTAGAGCCACTATTTTCCTACTTTGATATGGATGGGGGGAGGGTTCCGATTCTGGAGGGGGAAAACACACTTCTCCATTACCAGGGTGGACATTCAAGCTCTGAGATGACTCCCGCTGGCCGCCTGCTTGTATTCAACGCTAAGTGAGAATGTCAGAGGACTCTAGGCTCAAAGCCTTCACTGCAGCAGAAGTTATCCAGGACCTCGTTTCAGATCAGAAATGTGTTGCCCTGAATACGCATGAGTGGTGGCTGACGTTTTGTGACCGCTGGGCAGGTGGGCTCCTGCGGAACTTGGCTCACAAGATGGTGCCAAAGGATGAAACAAGTCAGCAGTTATCCGTTCAACTGGCTGAGTGGAGAGCAAGCAGATGCTAGCACAGAACCTGATGTCATCTCAAAGGAATGCCTCGGTTCCACAGTATTTGAAGGTCCTTCCCCAGAAGGAGAGCACCAAATGCCATATATTGGGAGATGCAATGGCAGAACCCTGAGCTAGAGTCCCCTTTCCTCCACACTAGGAAAGGCAGAGGTATTTGCCAGGAGCCAGCTGTGGCCGTAGCCAGGCTGTCTGGGAACTGTGGTCTGCTGCATCCTGCAGGCTCATTGTGTAGGGACCACGTGCCAAGGGAAAACAGGAGGAGTGAACATACACATCCATCCACAGGCCCCGTCTTGCACCCTTCTGCATAGCAGCGTTACTGGAACTGTTTCAGGTCCACTGTGTCTAAGCAGCAGCCCATCTTCTCTGCTCTGCGACACAGCCAGGTTTTTCAAAAAGGGAACTGAGGCAGAGACATCACATCCCTTGGCCTCAGCAGATCCTGCAGCGGGACAGAAATATAGTTCGGAAGAGTAAGGCACCCTCCTTTTGTCTCCCTGTCCAAGTAGTGGCTGTCTTGCTGTCTAGGACTGAAAACCCTTGCTGTGAACTCCAGGCTCAGCCCTGACAGTTCATTTGTCTGCTCAGATCCCTGATCAAATTTCTGAAGGCAAAGAAAATGCTTCTTAACTGAGCAACCCCCACATAAAAGTGTCCACCTTTGTATAGTGAGGTACAGCTGCGGAGGTTGAACCGTTCCACGGAGGGTTCTCAGCCTACCTGAGACAAGAGCAACTTGGTAGCCAGGGACCACCGTGTTGGAGTATCTATGGAGCAGGCACGAAACACCCCGTTCTTGGATAGGAGGTGGAGGGAGGAGAGCAACTCTTGACAAAGCTCGTTTGTGCATCTACAAAAGGCCTTTAAAAGACAGTAGCAAGAGATGAAGATAAGAGAGCAGTGATAATAAAACCAGTCTGGGCCACTCCAGAGTTGGAAAGGCCTAATTTCTGCCTGCCAAGGATCCTGTCTGTCCCTGCTATCGAGGGGCCAAAAGCAGGAAGGGTGGTGATGAGGGCTGCCTCCTCCAGGCAGGGAGGAGTGGACATACGTGGCTTTATTAAGGCTAACTTGGGTGACGTTACCGCTGTCTGGTATTTTGCTTAAAGCACCAGCCCCTGGATTCATGCGGGAATCTCACCTTCCATTAAAATCCCAGACTAGCAACTTTTAGACCTGGTGGATGCACAGAATACTGCCCTCAGGCACAGCAGAGCATCTATTACCTTTGCAGATCTTACGATCTTCAAGACAATCTTGTGCTGCGAGGACACGCAGGTCAGTTCTCATTTTGGGATGCTATTTCATACCATCTGGATTCAGGATGCACTAGAAGCTGAAACAGCCACTTGAAACGAAATATCTGGGGGTCTGTGTGGTGGCTGGTACAGCAGAAGGACTGCTGGTACTGCCCCATGTTCATGCAGGAGAGAGGTGGATGCTTGGAGGAGAACATAGTCCCTGCGTGCGATTCGTTAAATGCTCATGGTTGGAAACAGAAAGAAATTGCTACATACGGAGGATGCTGTGGAAAGGGTTACTTGGACACTCCAATGACAGCTCTAACCAACTCGCACAGCAGAAGCCAAATAAGGAATTAAAACAGGATTTCCAATGGAGGGAGAACCTCCAGAAAATGAATGGAAAGTCTGCAAAGTCATAGTAACTCACTCAGCGTTCCAAACAAACCCAGAGGCATCTGGGAGGCTGAGGCAAAACCCCTGCTTTGCAGTCACGGGCGCTCCCTCCGGGATGGCATTCAAGGGCTGCAAACTGTGCAGTGCGGCACGCAGATTAGCATGAGATATTCCTCTTGGCTTCCAAATGCCCGTCTTCTGGCCCAGACATTATGGCTTTGGGTCTCCTCAGACCCTTTCCCGGACGCTTTGAAAAACAAGACTGCTGAAAAATCAAATCTGCTGTCTGTTCCTGCTCTCTGCACAGCAACCGCCACAACCATGCTAGCAACAAAGAGGTAGCAGTTGGCCTGCTAAGCCTAACAAGTTAGGGCTGGGATTCTCTTCCAAGGGCTGCTAGCCAAGTCAGGCTATAGACCTGGTGGATTTGGAACACGTTACAACAGGGGATTTATGGAACAAAAACATTCCTTTCCTACAGTCTTAATGCTGGTAGCAAGCACCATCCTTAATTGCTCTTCGTAAAAGAACAACAGCAGCCAGCCACTTGTAGGCAGGAGTTGGGTATCTCAGCGTGTGCCAGCCACGGTGACTGCACCCGATGGTATATACTGGAAGTCAGATCTACCCTAGACAAAAGGTTGAGGGAGCTGACAGGACCAAGTCCTTCCCAGGCATACACATCCTATCTTGTGTATGCAATGCGTTCAACACATCTGCGTCCTCTGCCTCCATCAGATGGCACACAGCCAGACAGCATTTCAGAGAAAAAAAAATTCACCCTGAATATGAAAATCCAGTTCAAGGGGCTTAGGCACCTTGCTCCCACAGTCAGCAGCCTCTTACTGTAGTTAAATCATTGCCTGTTCGGGAAGCCTTCGCTTAACAATTCAGTTGTGCAGGTGAGGGCATTTTCATGCTACGCTTGAATTGTACAGTTGTCTGTGACCTGCGTGATTCACTTCAAAGTCTATCTGGGTTCCTTAAAAACCCACAACTGTGCTGCCTGAGCCTCCTTCCTTCATTAACAACTGAACAACTCATTACAAACACAAGTTCATCTCACTAACAGGTCTGCAGAAGGGAATTTGCCCCAGTCAGTCATGCAACCTTCCAAGGGGAATGGAGATATTTGTCCCAGACCTCCTAAAAGCCTTGGTTTATACTTGGACCTATAGCACTGTGGACAAAGCACCTCAGTCTGCCAGGGCAGCAGCTGTGGGTCAGGGGTTTTCGGGGATGCCCACACTGCCTGCCCTGCAGAGCCAGGCATTAACGCATATTCAGCCCTGTTGCAAACCCGCAGTGACCACAACCCAACCCCGCTGTACCTAGGATAGCATCTCGAAGCTCCTTTGTGATGATGCGTAGGTCATCAACATCCACAAAGTGCAGGTGCTTCTCAGGAGGCTGGCTGGCAGCAGCAGAGAGTTCCAAGTAATTCCCCCGTCCAGTGCTGACAATGAAGACTGTTACCCCCATGTCCTTCAGGAGCTGCATGGGTTCAGAGATGTCATCAGTGGAGAAACCATCTGTCACCCAAACCAGTACCTTGGGCACATCTGGCCGGGCACCAGCTTCATCACTGAAGAACTTCTCCTTGGCATAGGAGAGCGCTTTGCCTGTGTTAGTGTCACCCATGAGCTGCTGAGTGTCCCGGATGGCTTGTTGCAGAGTCCCACCAGACAGGTACCGGTCAAAAGGGAACTCCATGGTGGGCACAGTGCTGATGTGGATGATGCTGGTCTGGACATCTTTGGGGCCAAAGGTGAAAGGCTGCACAAGGTCCCACATGAATTCCTTGACCCTGGAAAACTCATAGTAGGAGACGCTGCCAGAGCTGTCCAGCAAGAAGAGGAGGTCCCCCTCCGAGTTGGAAATAGACCGCTGGGTACCTAGTGGGGGAAGAGAGAGGGAGGTGCATTAGTGGAATGACGTGAACCTATACCTTCGCACGCATCTGCTAGGAGAGCTTGGTTATCTTGTGCCAAATCTCAGAATTCAGTGAGAATTTTGCTGGGTAGAGACCTCAGGATTTGCCCCTTTTTGTTGTTATTATTATCTGCATCTAGTGTGAGGGCTCCTGGGCTTTATTCTCAGCCCTGCTGTCAACTGTCCAGGAACTTCTCACCCCATCTCCCCTCATGGGGCAGCTTTGCTTAGACTCATCTCTTTGATCAGCACTGTTCTTTGAACGCTTTGAGATGCTCACACTGAAGTGCCAGCCAGAGGTCTGCCTCTGACTGTTCACAAACTAAGTTCTCTTAGCACCTTTTGTTGTAAAGTACATTGCCAAAAAAGCTGTTTCTGTTGTGAACAGGAAGCTGGTTCCTAAGTCCTCTGAGGTCCAAGAACCTGAATTAGTTACAGGATCACAAAGAGCAAGAGGAAAAAAGTTCACGAGACACCCCCCCCACACACCACCCCACTGAATAGCAGGATTGTGACCTGTGTTGGACTATTTGTCTCCCACTGCTTGCTTTGGCTCCGGTCTCACTTTGGGACGTCACAGCTGCTCAGCCGGATCCAGGCCCTGCCCAAGAGGGTCACTGCAGGGAGAGAAGCCAGAGCACTGCAGCGGAGCTGGAGAGAGCTCTTGGAGGCACTGCAGGACAGCAGCCTAGTGCTGATCCGCCCGGCCATGGGACCCTCTCAGCAGCACGCTTCAAACTCACCACCTACCCCACAGGGTTTCACATTGCCCAAGAGGGTAGGAGACAGCAAAGGAACAGTTGGAGCATCTCAGTGATACAGCAGCAGCAGCCCTGAGCACCGGTGGTGCACGTGGTCCATCGCTGTGGACGATGGCACAATATCCAAGCAGACAAGCGTTGCAGCTGCCATATTCCAGGTACTTCGGTCAGCAGAGACACAGTGAGCAGCCAGCACATGGCAGCCCTGCTGCGTGCAGCTTGCCCTCTGGCTCTTGGCAAAGGCCAATGCTGCACACAAGTCTGGCCTTTTGGAGCTCGCTCCTTTTACATGTCCTGCACCTCATCTAGATCGGTCACCAGTCAGCAGAGGTAAGGCTGAAGATGCATCTCACCTAGGTGCTGTGGCGAGCTCTCCAGGAACAGGGAGAGGAGCTCCCCCTGCCTGCATTGGCTCCCCGCTCTCCAGGCTTTGTTGCCAAGTTTGTTTTAAAGCCATGTTTTACACATTTGCAAAGATAAAGACAGCAAGGAGGAGCAATAGTTACTTTTTTTCCCTCCTTTCCATTCACATGGATGATCCCTGCTGTTCAAGGAGCTACTTGGATGGCCAGAACAGACCCCGTGTCTCAGAGGAAAAAGGCCATTCACGGGAGAGGAGAGGCAGGCCAAAAGACTGAAAAACTGGGATGAAATATGCGCGAATTCAGCCTGGGGCCTGACTCCTGAGAAGATACAGCTCCTCATGGAATGAGAGCAGGATGAATGCCTGATATTCCTCTGGTCCAAATTCAGTCAAGATGCGTAACAGATGGGAGCAGAAAATGCCATCGCAGCAGTGAAGGGAAGCAATTTCCCAGGACACTAATCTCACCTCCTCATTCTTAGGTCCTGCACAAGGACCGGAGCTGGAACAGAGCAGGGAGCCAACACAGGCAGGGTGGAAGGGATGCCCTGGACCCGACACTGCAGGAGCAATGGGAGCTCTGGCTCCTGGGCACACCTAGCACTTCCACACTGCACTCATGCAGGATCTGCAAGCACCGCACAGACTTACGAAACTCACGGCAGGCTTTCCAGGCACGTGTTATTAACCCATTGCAGATAAACTGAAAGGCCAGGGCAGTCGAAAGAGGCAGGAGCTCAGGCGCAGGAATCAGGGTAGAGCTAAAAGTACAGCCCGCAAGTCCTGGATCCTGCTCTCACTGCTGCAGAAAAAAATGCCTCTGAACTACCTCAGCCAGCACCGACACCTCTTGTTACACAACACCAGGCTGATCCCGAGTACTTTCTGCTCCAAGCTGGACATGTTCCAGGAGCTGGGAACATTCCTCACCAGCCTGAGCCAGCAGGTCAGTCATGCCCTGTGCCAGGGAGCAGCCGCTGCCATCCAGAGCTGCTGCTCTGGGCTAAGGCGCAGCCGTCCCAGAGAAAGAAGCAAACTGCTCATCGCAAGGCCGAGCGCGACGGCCAAGGTCAGGAGCAGCTTTTGGGCCTACAGCAACTCACAGGTTTATCCCATCTTATGACAATGGCAGTGCCTAGAAGAAAAATGAGCTGTATTTGGAAAAAAACGATAAAGAAACTTGATGAGAAAGAACTGCTGGCTCTTCTCTCCCAGGAGAGGCAGCTGATTCTCAGAACTGGCTGCCTCTCGGTTCAAAGGCTACAGCCCACACAAGACTGGCAGAAAGCTCCCTGATTTATACCGCTGTTGGCAGGAGTGTCTGGAGCGGAGGGACTCCTCCCTAGATCACTTCTTTAAAAGCTGGGCTAACTTGATGTTTTCTTGCTCTTCTGAATACACATTGACCTCCTTTCCCAGATAGTCTTAGGAGCAGCGCCTCGAAGGGGCTCTGGGACAAGATGTCTGGGAAAGGGCTGCACAGACCCATTTGTGCAGAAGAATGCAATATGTCAGGGAGAACGTGCTTCTGGGGTGTGGCCCGGAGTCCCACTCCATTCGACTAATTTTCTGACTCATTTTCTTACACATTTCAATTAAACTGCTGTGTGGGAAGCACAAACACTTAGGGGACTCCTCCTTCCACCACTCTTAGAGCTTCGGAGATTTACAATAGCTGGAATATCAATGATGAATTTGGAATTCTTTTAACCACCACCCTGCTTTCTGACAGCTTTTGAGGTGGAAGAAAGGAGAAAAAGCCTTGGCCCAGAGACTCCTGCCTACCCATTTGGGCTCCTCTATCAGTGAAGGGATCAGGAATGCGGGGTGGCCAAGCAATGTGGTCTCTGGAGCACAGACGGACTTGGTGCAGCACACCGTGGCTGAGTGCTGGAGCCATGTGTGGGAGCCAAAACCACACGGCAGTAGACAGCTGAATGGAAAGGCTCCTGTAAAATTAATTGCTCCAAGGAGACAGCTCACGCAAACAGTTCTGCCCCTGCAGAAAGCCCTGTCAAGGCAGGCCC
Source organism: Balaeniceps rex (assembly GCA_013401315.1). NCBI lineage: Eukaryota > Metazoa > Chordata > Aves > Pelecaniformes > Balaenicipitidae > Balaeniceps > Balaeniceps rex. Next base: position 94,929 of record VYZW01045692.1, read on the forward strand.
AGAGACAGCAATGAGCCTGGCAGAGGTGAGCAGGGCATTGCTAGGCCCCCACTGGGGCACTACTCCAAGAGGCAGATAGGAGATGGCAAAATCAAGAGGGAAAGGACCAGGGCAGGTGAACAGTGAGTGGGTACAAGCGGTCTATGACATGTCCTGACAGTGAAACCTAATGACCTGAGCACAGAAAAGATCATGAACCAGCAAGAGCACAGCCATTCAGGGTACAACACAAGGGGCTCAAGGGGCAAAACAGAAGGCGGAGAAGTGGATCTGGCTTGAGCCACAGCAAACTCGATCCTCTTTGCCCAGTCTTCATTTGGACAGTCTTTACCCTGCTATTTATTTCCCTCACTGGGTATCATTCAGATGCCTGCCTGTGCAACTAGGGCATGACTGCCTGGGTCTGTCCCATGGCAGGAGCGTTCATGTCTGCATGCTCAGGAATATCGGGGGGAGTACATTGGAGAAAGAGCCAGGTGTGCTGGGAATGCCCCCAGGATGGGGACAGAAGTGACATATGTGAGTCGGGACCACACTTATCGCATGTGTTACAGTATAGGTGTGCACTGGAAGAAAACCAGAGCGCTTGCACGCGTGGTCTGTAAACATGCAAATCAACGTGCTGCCTGCAAGTCACTGTGCTGCTAGGGACCGAGGCAGCGCTGGAACCACTCCTGTAGTAGGTGCTGGCTGAGATGGCAGAGGCATTCCAGATCTCCTGAGACAACAGGAGAGACCAGCTGGAGCCTTCGGAAATAGAGAACGTTAAAGTTACTTGGAGGTGACTAAACAAGAGATGCTAGGAGGAGGCAGGAGCGGGACCTGCAATCATGGATTACAGCCAATTCTGCGTGACCCAGCACAACTCAGCCCTGCGCTGCAGACACACACACCCAGCAACTTGGCATTCAGAGCTGAGCAGAAAATAAAAGTGAAGACCAGTAAGCTTTCCTGCTCGCCCACAGCAACGTGCAATTTCATCACCACATCACACAGTAGAGCTGCAGCTGTGACCTACAGGTCCCTGCCACTGGTTCCTAGAGCTCCCTACCTCCTAACGGCGTTCCAGCAGGGCAGAACAACACGGGCTTTGTTTAGAGCTCCTGGCTGTGTGAAGCAGCTCAAACACACGTAGCCACAGCTCTGTGCTTTCCCCTCCGCTGGAAGAAGCACAAGCCACTTCCTTGGCTGGCAAGCTATAGCGAGAGATCTTGGCAACATGACTGCCGCCTCCCAGGAGGAAATCATTGTTTCTCCCCTCTGCTCCTCACCAGTTTGAGGAGCATCACTCATTTCCCGAATGTTGCAACAAACAGCTGTGAAAGCTTCTAACCCTGGCAGGGCAGGGATCAATGGCCAAAGGACATTGCTTGCAAGTGGTAAACAAGGTCACGGTCACGTGCGCTAACACTCTGGGAGGAAACTTCGGAATTCACCACGAGGGAGCAGATGCAAGGAAAATCCCACTACTGCCAGAACTACCTGCATGGGGGAACGCAGGGGTGAAGACCAGCATGGAACACCTGCTCCAAAGAGAAGAACGTCAAAGGAGAGCCAAGCGCCATGCCCCTGGCAAACTGCACTCGTGACCGTACCCCGCAGCTCTGGGGCACCAAGAGAGCTGGGCATAATGTTAACATCCTTCAAACGCTGGTGTGACCCGTCGTACATTGCTGGAAATAGCTGCATTAATTAGGAGGCTCTGCAGGAAGAGCTGCAGCTTGACACCAGAATGTTCTGCCTGGAGGGCAGAAAGCGTTGGTTGTCCCCAACTGGTTAACAAAAGCGACAGTCGCACTGGTGGGCAGGCATATATTTTGGAGCTAAAGGGATTGTCTGCAGGTGGAGCAAAAGGCTAATCCTTCACACAGGCAAATACCGTCACAGTTACCTCTACTAAGCACTCAGCCCTGCATAAGATGGAAATGAATTCCTCCCATTTAGATTTTGTCAGTAGAAAGAATCCATTAAAAAAAAATCTAGCCAAAGGATCTCACTGCCTCAGGAGTGTGGCAGTGCTTATAAAGTGACCGGACACTCCATTGTCCTTCCCTTCAGGTTGAGGTTTTCAATTCCCTCATCTTTCTTCCTGTTCTTCGTCCTTCATCCCAAACAAACACGCCACCCGTGCCAGAGGTGGGGCTGTGGATATTTGTTAGCAGTAAATCCCTGCATTACGCAAGCAGCTGCTGTTTTCAAGCAGTTCCCTTGCTTTACAGCAAAAGGAGAGCGGCTGTTTGGCGAGATGCCGTGAAGGTTTCTCACTTTCAGTGGGATCCCTGAGAGAAGGGGCATCCATTAGCACCTCCCTGCCTTCTGAACCGTCAGGCCTTCGCTCCCAAAGAGCTGAGGAATAACTCTGCAGAGCTCATGTAATGGCTGCTCCCGTGCTCTACTGAAGTCTAGGGAACAAGAGGACACCCGGCAGTACCCTGTTGTCACGCTCTGGGGGATGTGTGGTCAGTAGACACAGATCAGTCATGCGAAGAAGTGTTTTGAAGGGATCGATACGAGAGCAAAACGTCACCGTGGAGTCACAGTGCTGCCTATTTAAACGCTGGGCTTTTCCAGGAGAACAGCTGGTCAGGCTTCCCTGTCTTACGGAGATGCTGACAGGAGACATCCGCTTCACGAGGCCCCTGCGCCCTCAGCTGGGCCCTGAACACACGCCACGTGCCTGATGTACATGGGGCTGGGAGCTTGGTAGAGCACAAAGGATTTAACAGCCAGAAAAGATCATGTCCTGTCTTGGTTAACTATGTTTGATATTCCATGTTTGTCTTCCCTTCTCACTGTTTGGCCATGCAAGGAAAAAAGCTCTAGCGTGAGTGGAGCCATGTTTGGAGGCTGAAGAGCGCAGGCTGTGCTTCCCGGCGGCCCCTCGGGATCACAGTGAGAGGCAGGAGGGGAAAGGCACCGCCTCTCCCAGAAAGAGAGGTACCCCACCAAGCCAGCCAGGAGGTGGTTTACACTTAAAACCCCGTCAGAGGGGCCTGTGCCACGGGAGATCGCCTGCCTATGTAGGGAGCTGAGCCCCACCAAGCAAAATATACCTGTGTGACTAAAAGCCCAAACTGCCTAGGCAGGTTCCAGCTCATCCGTGCCACAGATTACAGGCTGTAGGTTGAGAAATGGCCCTTCAGACAAATTCCTCTGGCAGGAAGGAAGCTGGGTTGCCATCTCTTATGATCTTTTCAGGAGTTTCACCATCTCTGCTGTTTTATTTAGAGCTTCAAGAGTCCTGGAATCAGGGAATTATGCCAGGCACCGAGCTGTGCTTCGAAGATCAGTAAGCGCAGGGCCCTCTACAAATCGTATGGATGGGCCGTATCTTTATTTTTCACTTGCTGCACCCACAGCAGGATGGCAACATCGCTGCATCCCTTGCTGCATCCACAGGGATGGCAACATCGCCATCATTTTCTGCTGATACTAGTCCGGAGTAACTAGGTAACGACAACCTAAGCTTCATTTATCAAAGCCCAAACTATCAAATGGTCGTACTTTACACTGACGCAACAGAGATCTGAATCTGGACCCAAAGAGGAAAGTGGTGGAACCGGACATGCGATGCTCTGCCTTGACTTCGTGCCTTGGTGCACTAAGTCAATAGCCATTGCCCTGAAAAAGCTGACCATTCCTGAGCATGTAGCAACACCACTGCCCACCCAGTAGCTTCCTCACTTTGTCCACTGCAGTAAGAATAAAGCCGCAGTCATTCACATTCAGTCAAGTCCCTAGGAAACAGAGTTATGAACGTGCATCCCTACCTCTCAAGCAGTTCCTCTCCTTGCGTGACCATGGCACACCACGGTAGCACCTCCGGACAAGAGCCAGCCCATGCCCAGGAGCCCTGCCAGACTGGCTGTTTGCTCAAGGTTGCTTTAGGGAGCACCTGGGAGGAGGCTCGGGGGCCCCCACATCAAAGCTGCTGGGGAATGGGCACCTTGCCGGCCAGCGGGTTCATTTCCTCTTAGGCTGCTTGGCAGCGTGCGAGCCAAAGCCAGCACGTCAATAACACAACACGCACAACTTCGCCTCTGGGCAAGACAAAATCCTTCTGGAAAGCCATGGGTTGCTTTCTCACATACTCTGAAGGTCTGAGCGTTGTTTTTAGCCTGGGCTGGGGAGCTGCCACATACACTCCCACGGCAGCAGAAGTGCGTGACAATAGGAATACCTGCTGCCTGTGCAGGCATCGAGCGTTGTGACAATGCCAGAGGCAGCAGCACCATTCCTGAACCCGCCTGTGTCACTGCGGGACAGAATCCAGTACCCTGTAAGGGGATCCGAGCAATAAGCACAGTCTGCTCGGCATACCAGCAGCAGAATCAGACCCCAGCAGGCTGGGCTGCTGTCTGAGTCCGAGGACCTCCTGTCCAGATAGACAAGACGTTCACTTCTCCTTTCACACGGGATTACCTTGCCCAGGTGCAGGGAAAACCAGATGCAGCCAGCAGTAGCCGGGCAGTCAAAGAACAGAACCTTTGTCTACTTGTGAACACAAGGCAGAACGAAAGTAATCGCATCAGCTGAGCCATCACAACGTGGGCTGTCTGCTGCCCAGCGCTACAGTGCAGGAACCAGAAATGAGACGTCCTGAGACGTCCATCTCCTCCACGTCCCATTCCCTGCTGTCAGTTCTGCGAGACTGACCCATAATCATTTTCCCTGAACAGTATCCAAGAGAAAGCATTTTGAAGAGGAAATACAATGATTAAATTAGAGATTAGCAAGAGAACAACAAGGCAGGTATAGTATCAATCACTAGTTTTACTTCTCTAACCAACGTGCCTCAGCAGGTTAACAGCGAGGAGTCAGGACTTTTTCCATATGATTGCACTAACTCTGCAAGTTTCTGAAACAGTTTCCGCTACTGGAAACAAGCAAGATAAAATTTCTTTCTAACATGGCCATTTTAGGAAGGTTGGTTGTTTTGTCCTTGTGCCAGCAAAGTAAGGTACAAGTATAACCATAAACCTAAAGCAGCAATATAACTTCAGCATTTATTCTGGAAGGGTTTTATGAGCAGCTCTAAGGACCAGGGGGTGTTAAATGGGGGAAAGCAGCAAGGGAATGCCTCGCCTTTCCAGGCACTCACCTCTCTCAGGTGTGTTCTGTCCCGCAGCAAACTGCAGCCACAGACCAAGAGAAAGCACTGTCTTGGCCAACATAGCAAAGTCTGGTCCTGGGCAAGCTACCTTAAATCCAAAAGCTCGGCTCTGTGAAGGCAGATGAAAGGCTTAAGGTCAGTCATATTATGTGCGAGGATCCACCAGATCCCAGGGTGCCACTTTTATGCTGCTCATGCCTTGAGATCCGCCTGCTTCTTTATGTGTGTTTTGCTGGGCTGTGGTGTAAGCTCTGGCTCCTGTAGGCAATTTTCCTTCCCCCCCGCCCCCCCCCTCCTTTTAAAGTCATAAATCCACCTTGACAGGAATAGCTGGAGGAGAGGCACAAACAGCACCCCTGCTGCTGTTCCTCTCCCGAGTTAAACTTGCCCCAGGAGCGTGGATTCAATTGCAGGCAGCCTGCGTGCAGCTGGGCTGGTTTGAAAAATATATCCCTATAGATAAAACCTTGGCCCTGCAAGATGCTGGCAGCGGTCCAGCTACCAGGGGAAAAGAAAAAACAGCTCAGAGAAATCCAAAGCTGCTCTGCTCTGGAATGAACTAGAAGAAGAAAAAACACGTACATAGAGGAAAGAAAAAGTAGAAAGGCTGGGAATATTGGCTAATCTTCTGGGAGGAGGCAGGCCGAGCATTCCCCCAGGTCCTAGCGCTACCCAGCGTGCGTCCCTGCCCCGCGCTGCCCCACGGCCCGGGGCCGAACGCGAGAGGCACAGACAACCCCCACGCCTCACGCTTTACCCTGGAGCAGAGCCGGTGCAGAAGCCACCACGAAATGCAGAGTCTGTGGAAGCAACCGATAGCGACACCGGGAGTGTCAGCTGTGGAGAAGAGGGCACGAAGCGATGTTCTCCGGTGCAGCTGGCACATGCGACAGCCCACGACGTGCCCACTGGTTATCCCCCTGCAGCGTGGTGTTGAGTACGCTCCCAGGTCTGTGACTTCTGAGTCAAAGGGGACTCACATGCCTGAATATAAACCAGTGACAAATACCTTACTGGGTGGAGGGGCAGAAGAGTTTGGCAGAGAGCACGTACCAAAGACCCCAGGTTCAGCCTCCAGCAGCATGCCCCCTCTCCATTTCCCCTGTACGCAGAAGACTTTTGCCAAAACAAAAAGCGGACTAAACCTACTTTCCCTTCTCATGGTTGTCCATGTATCTGCTTTTGGCTCCTACTCATCAGGTAGAGAAAGTCCCTTTAGGTTTTCACATGAGCTACTTCTGGTCAGATCCAAGACATTACTACTAGAGAAAAGCTGGAAAGTTACAGCTAATTATGAAGAGACCAATCAATCATCCCCTCCCTTAGCATGGGGAGTGTCCAACAAGACAGGCTAAAAAGTAGCAAAGGAGGAATGTTTAGAACCCTGTGGGATTTCTGAAACTGGTGAGCAGTATTTCCTCCAATTTGGTTTTCTCTCTCCTGGGAACTTTAGAAAAGTGAACAGGAGTTAGGAGCCAAGGAGCTGTGCAGGGTAGGAAAAAAGTTGTATCCAAACTCATCAACCAAATGGAAAGTCAGAACATGCCCAAGAAATGAGATCCAAATGAGAAACCATGGATTTAGTCATCTAGTTAAACTTCCTGGGCACTTGTTTGTGTTTCCCCTCCCAGTTTGGTACCCAGCTGCATCGCAAAGGAGCTTGCATGCAGCATAGCCCTATATGAGTGACAGCATCACGCCCTGATTCATGCAGGCTGGAATTATCCCAGGTACTCAAGAGAGAATTAGATACCCCTGCCCTCATACTGAGAGCATGTAGCTTGTGAGATCCCCTCAAGGATGGCATCTGGATCCTGGCACAATAGCTATGGTGACCAAATACTGTTGCCACCTGGTTTCCCTGACACATAGAGCAAGGTTTGGTAATGTTACAGCCCACTGAAATGAGTCTGGATATTAGCTGCTGAGTTATGTCTGACCATAGGCACAGTGGGCTTGATCACTGCCTCCCGAAATAGAGAGCAGGCTTTTTCCTCTGACTCAGCGTGGTTTGGGCCTGCCCTGTCAGAGGTGTGCCTATTTAACAGCACTCATGGCAAAATCAGTAGGAAGGGCAGGTACTCCAGCACTGAAGCTGTCAGTCTGCGGTCTCATTTGGCAAGCAAGCTTCCAGGGAAAAGTTACACAGCAAAGCAAATCACACCATGGTCTAATTCACCAATCTGAGCAAATTCATCAATTCTCATTGCACAGATTCACATTCAATCCTGTTGCTGATGTATTGACCATGATGGCAGCCAAGAAAGCAAAAGGCTTTCCAAACCATCGTTGAGTGAAGTACTTGTTCAGTCGCATCCTTGTTCTCTGCTGGTCAATATGTCCTCCTTGCTGTTCCCACACCGGTTGTATTCAGGACGTGGAAGGAATGGGCTGGAGGAAGCAAGTGTTGCCCCATTGCAAACCATCTGCTTCTCATCAGCTAACCTAGACATCCATCTGCTCCTGTCCTGTCCTCCTGCCCCATTTTACCCAACGGCCCGCTCAGAGAAAACGACTGCAAAGACAGTGGACTAGAAATGGCAGGGTCTGCTCCCAGGGCTCCCAGACATGTTCAGAGCCCCTTGACTAGGGCTGGTGGGTATATGGAGATGAGTTCCTCCCATTACTCCCCAAGGAACTCCTTCCACGGAAGGGATGTTCATCTTAGATTAATTCCCTTTTTTGTCAGTTTATCAATGTAAATGCCATTCTGCCTCACCCCCTGCAGCCTGGGGAGATTTCAGCCTTTATCTGCCTGCAAGTCCTGCTGGGATAGGCAGAAGCAGGAAAAAACACTAGATCTTATACAACTTTGTTTTATTTTTAAACTTTACTGTAATTGACAGATCCTGTTTCCAGCAGACTGGTGCATGCACATGCTGATTCTTTCCTGCTTGCATCCTGCACTCTGAAGCCAGCAGTATCACTCCAGATTTGGTTCTGTTTAAACGTGATCAGAATCTGGCTGCAGATCTCAGCTTAGGCTCAGCTCCCTGCCACTTGCTAAGCTCACGTTCTCCACTTGTCATCGACTTGACTGAAAATTCACTCAGGATGATCATCTTCTTACCACGCCAAGTTACAGAACAGCTCGGGAACAATGAACAATTGTAAAAAGAAAAACAAACACAAAAAACCACAAATGAAAGTCACCACCAACCAATCTACCGTATTTTGATCGTGATACGATAAGACTCAGACATGCACACACATACATCGCACAGCACAAACCTTCGGGACTGCACGCAGTGCTCTGCACATGGAAGGCTTCGGTGGTGTGCTGCAGCTGCCCTGACATTCTGGGGATGTAAACAATACGTAATTTCTGAAGAGATGCAATATTCTCTGAGACCAATTACCACAGCTGGAACAAACAGGCTTTTGGGAACACAGCCTTTTTTCAGCTCTACATAAAAGTTTTTGTTTGGAGAGGCTATCTATATATGGCAGTTTGGAAATTCCCCATTTGGAAAGGAAGCAAAGCAGCTTTGCAGCACGGGAAGAACGATGCTGGTAAAAGCTCCCCCTTGACCTGCAGGGAAGGCTCGTGCAGCCCAGTGGTGCCAGTAATCCAACTGGACTGCACGCACCAGGGTCTCGGGCCGGAAGGCAAGAGCTCTGCCGGCTCCTGCTGAGACATCAGCTCGATCCTGACACAGAGGATGCAGATAGCAGCTGAATCACCCGCACTCACAGCTGACTCCAGGTTTTCCTCCGAACGCTGACCACACATGGCTCACCTGACTGCCCCGCTATGTCACACTTAACTTTTAAGCAGCCACAGGCTGCGTGGCTGGAGGGCATGAACTTGAACTCCACTGACTCCAGAAATGCCATTCTGACTTACAGCAGAGAGGATCAGGCCCTGTGTTGCCAGTTCTCAGTTAACAGTGTGTCATGCAGTCTCCAGCCTCAAGTCAGCTCTTATTTTTGTTTGACTTGGAAGACAAACTACGAAAATAGACATGTTTACTCCCTGCATTCACCAGTTTTATTTTGCTCAAAAGTTCCCCAGTGACCAGGAATGACTCCACAGTGAGGTAAGGTCTAGCTTATAGATGATCTCTTTCATCCCAAAGCATCCCAAAAAGTCACCCAGCACAAAAATACAGCCACTTCTGGGGTGAACTGCAGCAGCTTTTCAACTGCTTGCAGCAGCATTACGCTAAAGCTTAGGATACATGAAAAAATTCACAGGACAGATCTACTCGGGAAGAATGCAACCACCCAAATCAGAGTAGTGTCAGTATACTGGAAAGGCTGCTTCCCATCCTAATATTGTAGAACTGGCTGCAGAGTTATCAGGACCCTCTTAAAAATAGTCTGGTAACAACCAGCAATAAGAAAATACTTCTTCAGAAACAGTGCCATGGGTGGGCACTCTTGCCGTTTCCCCTCCAGCATGGTGTCATGCCAGGACACAGCGTCCTAGTTTTCTCTCTTGTGTACAGCAGCCTATTTCAAAATGAAGGAATTTATGGAAATAACACATAGGTAGACACAAGCATGTCAGATGTCTAATGCACAGAGAGGGATGAGGTTCTCCAAGCAATTGCCTGCTCGTGCTAGGGGCTTCAGTTCCCTCTGGCTCCCAGGCAGCATACAATTTGCTCCTCAGGTTTTATGAAATCTGGACAATGTGTGCTTGGGTGAGCTCTGAAGGAGTCAACTTGTCACAAAGCATCAGCCCTCAGACACCAAAGTGACTTACGCCCTGCAGGATCCTCCTGAGCTGGGATGGGATGGACCAACAGCCTCAGTTCCTCTCCAACTCCGCATCCTGGGCATCTCCTGGTCCCTCCACACAAGTCTGCCCTGAGGAACTCCAGACAGTATCAGCACTAGACAAGGGGCAGTGGAAGCTGGACATCTGCCCAGAAAGGCAGGGAACCTCGTCCTTCTGACAGGCCACAAGACAGCCTTCAGCTCCTTTGAACTCCAGCTTCCCAAAGGAGTTCCTAGAGCAAACCAGCCTCGGCACACAACGCCTCCATACCTTGTGGTGGCCTAAGGGTGCCTCAGGCCCAGAGATTTCGTTTTCTCCTGGAACGGCTGTACTTCCTTTGACCCATCATAACTGCTCACAGCTAGGTAGGCTACCCCGCAGAGATATGTAGTAGTGAAGGGGTAAACCAGGAGAAACAGCAAAAGACAACGTAGGTGGTTCATTGCTCATTCAGAGGCTTCTGGATTTCTCCTTTTGTCAGGTAGGTCAGAAATAGCTAACGTCTCTGGCCCTGTCTCTCCCAGTTACTGCAGAGGCTCCTCTTCCGTGCGCAGCAGGCAGAATTAATAACTGTTGGGTTGTCACAACGCATCCTCCGCCCCAGAGCCAGGGATGCTAGCGGCTGTCCACATGCATCAGCTTCCCTGCCAAGAAAGAGCTGGAAGAGAGCGCTCTGTGCTTCAGTCCCGGGCTTTCAGCTCAGCCCAGGACTCGGAAGAGCAGCAGGATAGGAAACACTAACCCTCCAAATGAAGAGGCAAGATACAGGCTCAGCCATCCTTGTATGTACAAAAGCCACAGACTCCCCCAAAATACGCACTGTCTGTGCGGTGATCACAACCCCAACATTAATACTAGGGGAGGAGGACACAGACGTGCAAAAGCAGTTGACTTCTGGAGCCTGAGTCTTTACAAGAACTGTGTTGTCAACCCCTGCTTTGCAGCGACAACGTTGCCGTAATTAAGTGGGTAGAAGTTACACGTGAAGAGCTAACTCCACAGAGCCAAGAACTGCAAAGGAGTGAGGGTACAAACCTGCGCGGGCCCATGACAGTCCCTAGCAGAGACCCACCAGGTCCTTAGGGCCAGAATCTCTTTCCAAAGACTGGAAAACTTGTCTTATAAGCTTCAGAGCTGCCCAGTCACACAGAGAACTTACAGGCAGAGTGGCTGATGCAGACCACAGAGATTCCTATACCCTTGCTGAACCAGCTTCTCCATGCAGCTCATACTTCCTTGGACTTAGCTGGGCACGTGAGCTTGGTGGCACTGAAGTGGGGGGGAACCTTTCATGTTTATCCCTGAGAAACCATGGACATTTCAAAAAGGGGCAGAAATTATTGTATTCCCTCCCAAGCTGCAGAATCTGGCAGGAAAGTGCAATGTCAGCCTAATATCAGGGCAGAGAGCAACAGCCATGCTATAGCTTAACCAGAACGTGACAGTGCAGCTCTGCAGTGAGCACCGGTCCCACCGCAGGCCCTGCTCCAAAGCACTCTTAACAGCTGGCTTCAGCAGGGAGGAAAACACTGAAGGGTTTTCCCTGGAAGTGCCTTCCATTCCAGGTCTGACATTTCCAGTAAGCGATCCCTGGAGAATATAGCACCCTTCACATTAATCTGTTCTTTTCCCCAGGCCAGGCTGCACTGCAGCCCTTTGGTCAAATCCAGAACATCCTTGCCAACGGGACACGCTGGTCAGAGAAGTGACTGAAGTGCAACCAGGACTTGCGGCTGGTTGTGCAGGACTTACCAGCTACCGGGTCAGACTCTGCTTTGCACGTGGAATCAGAACCTGGCAGTCTCCAGCAGAAATTCTCTAAGATTTCAGATACCTGCCTCATTTCCTCCACAAGACAGGATTTTACTGCGTTTTTCCCAGCTGGACCCAGACTATAGTCTCACTTTGCTTGCCAGGAACCAGAATAGCTCTGAAAATTGGACCCACTTCTAAGCAGTACAAATGAGGTCTGGATACAGCGGTTGATTTTTGACCAAAGGCTATTCTTTGGAGTGGATCATTATCCTTATTGCTTGACTTTTATCCCCTATCTCTATCCTGTTAGGAAAGCCCAGACAATTAGGAAAAGCCAAATTTAAGAGAACCTCCTTAGAACCAGGTTTCCTGAGGAATTTGCAGCTACGCAATAAGCTGCAATTTCCTGTTTTCTCAAGGCAAGTTCTCAGTCTTGAGAGCTCTCAGCCTCACTCGATAATTGCAGTCTCTTAACATGTCAGCCTGGGAGAGAGAAGACAATTTGGAGCAGCCTGCAGGCGCACGCACACACACACACAGCGCAAGACGTGGCAGAGAAAGCCTTCTGCACGCATGCAAAGGAGACTCACGCATTTGGACAGCGTTCCTGGGCTTGTTTGTCTGCAGGGTGTCTAAGGGAGGAGCTGCTAAAGAAACAACCAAGCCAAAGGATAGCAGCTTCTCTCCCCCAGGAGGCTGGATTGTCAGCAACTTTGCTTACTTTAGCTTCTGTACCCAATTTCTTTGAATCGCACCAGTAATTGTTAAGACAGTTTTACAGCCTAATACCCCACGCAGCTCTGCAGGCTCCGACAGACTGCTGTGCGTTTTTTGAAGGTCTGAGTTAACTCCATCATGACTTACAGCAGCTCGCTTGGATAACAGCACTGTTCCTTCCATCTCTGGCTCACGTTTCAAACGGCGGCAAGTAGTGGTTGCATAAGGAGAGGCTGCCAGGGCAGAAGTCGCCCCTCACAAGCTCATGCCCTGGTGCTCCAACCCATTCACGGTGGGGAATAGAGCAAAACAGCAGCACAGGATGTTTCCTGTTCCTATCAGCAAAGCGGCTGCATTTCAGGTGTGCTCTATTTTTAGAGGCTTGTCTAAACCTTGCCAGGCTCTGCTGAGTTCTTAGCTTGGCGGGAGGAGGGAAGCAGGCGAAGACATTGATGGATGGGCCTCTGAGCACCCATCAGACCTGCGTCCAGTCACAGCAGGAAAGGGAAGCAGCATGTGGCTTGTAAATTCCTATCAGGAGAGACCACCTGGCTCCCACTTCAAGCACAGCTGCATGGGTGCCGGCCAAGCCATGCTCTCTGCTCACAGCCTGCAATTCAGAAGGGAATGAGGCTGATTCTCCATCAGCCTCAATACCCAGGTGACGCAGTCTCTCCACTCCCAGCTCTGCAGGCTTCCTTCTCTGATGGGAGCAGGGGTACCACTCTTCTTATTTTTACCCTCATGCCAGCAGCCTTGAGGCTAGAGAAGCTTAGTTTCACAATAAGTGTAGTCTGAAAACAGGTATGCTGGGATGGAACAGGTTCAGCACTTGTGTGGCTACAGCAGAGGAGCACAACTGGACCAGTCTGGGACAGGGATTTCCAGACTTCTGCTGTAGAGGTCATTTCTCTGGTTTGGGCTGCCAGAAAAGGAACTGACCTTCAAGTTTCAGGGTTTAGAACTAGACTGCCTCTAAGGTAGGCTTTGCTGTGGGCTCACTTTTCATCTGAAGCTTTTCACCCCCTCTCAATAATAAGGCAAAAACATCTGAGCAGGAACAAGGCTTCAAGCACAAAAAACAATCACCCTTTTTGTCTGAATCCAGCAAGGCAGCTGGGGAGTGAGTGGGAGGAAAGGGAATGACTCCCTGTGCTGTCAGCAGGGCTCCTCCAGCCCCGCTGACCTTGGCTCTGTGCTCCTGCAACACTTGGAAACTTGTCCCCCCATGCTGGTTAGCATCAGAGTGGGGATTTTCTCTCCAGCCTCCACACCAGCCCCTGAAAGCCCTTGGTTTATGACTGTTCTCCTCCCATATGCCCTGCCTCTCCTTTTCACAGGGCATACTACGGGATGAGCTCCAAGTCGGATCTCAGTTTCTCCTTCAAGGCACTGATTCTTCATTTTCCACATGTTCACCAAGTTCTAGAGATGTGGATGCCTTCTGGACCCAGGCTTTTGGTGCCTACGAGCCACAGGATGAGACAATCAACATGCTGCCCCACACAGCAAACGCTGGGGAAGAGCACTGTCACGTGAAAGCCAACACCACACTGAGCAGGTGGACATCAGCAGAGTCAAGCACAAACCCACACAACAGGCTACCACCTTCCCCTACCCATCACCATCTCCCACAGCCTTTCCATGCAGGATTCTGGCTTTTCTGGCACAAAAGAGCAGAGCCAGGCAGGCTTCTGGAGCAAAGGCAGACATTGCATGCAGAGCAGCTCACTCTGTCCCTGGGCAAGGCTGCCTCTCCCCACACAAACCAACACTCAGGAGCTGGCAAGAGCCTCACGTGTCCTTTTTTGCCATCGCAGACTCAGTTTGATGCCAGTCGTGTTATAAGTTAAAAGGGTGGAGGAGGGCTGCTGGGATTTCCAAGGACTGCACAAAGGGCTTCGTTCTGCAGGCTGCAGGCAAACCTGCTGCTGGGAGTCAGGGACCAATTCCACCACGGGCCACCCGATGCAGGCAGCAGCCTAACTGCACCTGATGCCGTGTGGCAGTCAACACATGGGTGGCATATAGGGGACACAGGCCTGTGTTATTCAACTTGAGCTCATTACTGGAAAGAGCCACCCTGAGATCTGAGAAGGCAGGACAAACTTGCTGACATCTAAGAGTAATGAGAGAGGCGGGGGGGGAAGACTTCCTACCATCAGCAAGTTGCTGTTTGCAGTTGAAAGAAGGCAGGTGGGGCACAGGGTCCTAGATTAGAAATCTGTTGCATAAACAAGCCTGAAGGAAGCAGAGGGTTCTGCGGGGAAATGCGATGCCCGACAGCTAGCCTTTCCTTGCTGCAAGTCCTGCCAGCCTGATACTCCTCCCACCTCAGACTAGGGAAATAGCTGCAATTCCAGTAGTCCTTAAAGAAAGAGGTGACTTGACACAGGCAAAGCAATCAAAACAATTCCCATTTATTTTGGGGATAAGAGACTTTTGTTCTAGAGCTGGGCGCTGTAATGCCTGACCCAATGATGAAAGAATGAGAGCAAAAATATTCCCCCGCAAATAAGTGGCACTGTTAGACACATACTCTGCTCTCCACCCTTCCATGGAGGCACAGGCTCCCTCAGCACCGATTAATTTCTTTCTTCAGTCAAGAAAGAAGAGACAGGTGATGTGAATGCAGAATCCCATCCAGCCATCCACCAGTGGAAACATCATACACCTTCTCTCTGCAAATACTTAAACAAAGCTTCTCTCATTTAGCAGGTAAGCAGGCTCTATCTTTAGAGCTTCAGATCTCACACCCAGGCCCGGTACCTGCTCTTTGGCTTCCCACAGCAAAGACGGCCAGCACAGCAGGCTGTACCACAGGTTTTTCAGGAACACTCTCCGCAAACCACCAGCCCTGTACATAGGTCTTTGCATGCTTAATTTAAGGGGAGAGGAGGATTGTTGTAGTTCACCAGTTTCCTTATGGCTCTGGGAAGCTTGTAAACACGTGGGCATACATTACATAAACACTTGGACATCAAGTGCGTTGGAAGAACCAGAACTGGGATTGCAGTCCATGGCAGCGGAGTGCTTCACCACCTCACTGCTCATTGTGGTTAGCAATGCCAGTAATTTACTTCCACTTCCAGGGCTTTCTAGTTGAGTTTTTCATATTGGTAGGGTTATCCAGCCCTAGCCACACCCCTTATATCTATAATTAGATCTTGCATACAGTCAACTTCAACAGCAAATGACCTAAAGCTTTGCCACTAGATAACACTGACTGTCTCCCATGCCTAGAAACTGGGATATGGAGAAGTAGAAAAGTGCTGCAGGTATTTCTCACTAGATTAGTCAGTAACTATATGATCAGACCCACCCCAAATTACCCTGAAATAAGTGTACTTGTCTTAGCAATCTCCCTGGGTGAGCACCGACTCCCTCCTTTTGCCTTCTCAAATAAATACACCTTGCCTTCTACCCCATCATCTGCCCGAGTTACCCGAGGACTGCCGCTGCCCAGCTTCTTGACAAGGTAGTTCTTACCCTCATCTGCTTCAACAGATGCATCAAGTAACATCAAGGAGCACCGAGTAACAGATTTATGCTGACATCTGCATCTGTGGCTACATTCCTCAGGAGGGGAAAGAGGAACCATTCAAATAAGAAGCATTAATCAGGTTGGAAAGGGATTGAAGTCCATCTTAGGGTTTCTAAACAGATTAGCCTTGTGGAAATCTGCCACTGCAGCAAATTCCTACAGAATAGTCCTAGAAATCCCCCAAAAAGGTGACAGGTCACTGGGAATGCCACTAAACATCAGAGAAAGAGCATATCAGAAACAGCAGCAGAGAAACAGCTAAACACACACTAACACAGACCCACATGTCCATACATGCTTGATACTCAAATCCTGGTCTTTACTGGAAATGGGAAGATTTGCAATTCCAGCTATTCCTCCCCTTCCCAGCTGCAGTACTGAACCAAGTAAGAAATGAAGGAATGCTTACCACTTCCACAGTCATTTTCACTCCCAGTGCTCAGAAGGCAATAACCAAAGCTGCAGATATATATATGGGATGCAGGGCAGAAGAAAGGGAGGAAGTAATCACCTTAGGCACATTCAGCTGGTGATCTCCGGCGGTGCTAGTGCTGTTCAAGAGAAGCGGCAGGGAAGCTTTGCTCAAATTGGGCTGCTGCAAGTGCGGGGCCTGCCCTAATTGCTCATCCTGCTTGTATCTCCATCGTGTGGAGGAAGCCTGGCAGATCCTGTTTAGCAGAGCTCTCCCACGCATGGGGCTTGTTCTGCCCCTGCTCCGCTCCTGGCACCTGTCAGGGATATTGCTGTTCTGGTACTTTCCCCATGGAAGGCACTCAGAAGGCAGTCAGGGCTTCTCTTTTCATGCGCTCTGTCTCTTTCCTCGTCTCTGTGACTGACAAGTTCTTGAGAGGCCATTGCAAGCTTCTCAGGAATGGAGGTGATGCGTGAAACCTGATGGAGAGGTGTCACAGAGGGGTAAACGGGAAAAACGGATGAGAATGGAACTGTGAAACTGCAAAAAAAGGGCCTTTTGTTTGCAGTCTTCCCCCGAGGCTGTTTATGTTATTGTTTGCATCGTTTTGCACATAGGCTACCAAGACCTTCTCTCCTTGCACAGAACTCCCTGCAGATCTCCAGAGCAGTGGTGAAGTTCTGCGAGTTCGTCACTCCTCTCTCCTGGGCCTTCAGACTAGTCTATGGCTAGATGTGAGGAGGCACCCTTTGCCCCCGTCTTCATCAGCCTTTGCTAGCTGGAGAACCCAGCACAAATGCAGTCTTTTCACCCCGATATGTCAGACCTCTGACCCTACCCAGAATCAAACATTTTTCAGGATTTTAGATCCAAAAGCAGACACTCAGCTTTAGTGCAGTGATTCCTGGAGTCTTTCTCATTACAGCTGTTCATTAATCAGTGATGACAAGACTTTCCTGTGTTGCAGTTTTGGAAGGAGCATGAAAGCTGGAGACTGAGCCTGCCATGTATGCTGCAGTAAGTGTCCTAAATACTTCTGCAGCAGACATAACCATGTTAAAGAGGATGCCAGCAGGAATGCAGAGACAGGTACGTCCTATGGTAGACCATGGTAAGGCACCCTGCACAGGAGGGGTCTCAAGCCCAGAAAGTTTTTCATTTCTGGTTGTGAATGATCTAGACAGCGGGAGGAACTCCAACAGTGAGCTCATGAAAATGTCTGGTGCCAGAGAAACAATTGGCCAGGCTTTGGAGAGAATTTTTCTTGTCTCCAGACTGTTCATGGGGTTTTGCTGAACAGCCATATCCAGCAGGACTGACAGTGAGATGGTGCATCTGTTCTGAACAGTCGCTGCCCTCGGGTACAGACAGTTACCCAGGAGAACAACCTCTAGCGTCTGTGTGAGCCTCAGGCTCGACTGCTTTCTTATGTCCTTCCAGTCTTTCTTGGGACAAGAAAAGGGACTTGCTGGTCTCCAGGTTTTCCTCCTAACCATTATTAGCGGAGGTCTGCGAGTTACTGTGAAATGGTTCAGAACATATCTTTATTGCTCTAGAGAAGCGTTGCCTTCCTCTGGAAATGGAGTTGTTCTGTGCATAATAACAGCCACTGGAGTGCCAGCATCCACCCCAGCATCTTTCCCAATTCGCATTCACAGTGGCAAGAGAACCTGCTGCTGTAGCACTCAGCGGTTTTTGCTGATTGCAAAATTTTTTGCATGCTGCAAAATACTGGGTACTGATTCCAGACAAGATGGAAGTGGGTGGTATCCTTCTGCTACCAACACCAACAGCCTAGAAAGAGAGGCCGTTGGGGGCACCGGTATTGTTGCCTTGGGATTTGACCTTTATTTAAGCCCACAAATCCAATGTAAATAACCCTTTTTTTTTTTGCATCAAACCCCTGTATTGAAAAGCTGGCAGCTGTGCTGGGGTAAGGGTTAACTTTCCATCATTGACAACCGTGACCCAAAGTACCCTTTCTGGTAGAAATGAGGGAATTCTGCAGCTACAACATTTGTACTCTGAGAAATCTCAAACTGTATTTTTCCAGCTTACGTGTAATAACAAACCCTGTTCTCGATCACTGCTATCTTGATGGGACAACCCCAAAGGTGCATCACAGCCTTTGGCTACCACATTTGTGTGCCTAAAATTATGGCAAGGAGCAACAAGAAGCTAAATGAGGCAGGCAAGCACCAAAAAGCCCCATCAACAAAAGGCCCTTGATCAGAGAAACCAAGCGGTTGAGGTGAGTTCCACCCGCAGGACCTTTGCAAATCCCAAGGAAACCCCGTCTGCCAAGCACTAACAGAACGGTCTGGCCCATGGGGACAGGCAGGCACAGAGCCATGCCCAGCTACTGAGAGCAAACCAGAGAAATAACGACGTTATCCACACCCTTATGCAGCTGCATGACGTCCTTAATTGCAACAAGGCAGCAGGGTTTTCTGTCTTACCCTGCTCACCCTATTTATGCAGGATATGGAGTATTGCATTATTAATAAGAAGTAAATCAGAAGGCTGAAGGAACTCTTTCCCTGTAACCCGAACTAAAAACCTCTTGTGGTCTGAAGGAGTCTGACTGATTGATTTCCTCTCTATGCTTTTTTTTTTTCCCCTCTCTGGATTTCTAAGTATCTGGAGCCCAGTTGTGACTAGAAAGCAAATGCCAGAATATCACAAGCAGAGTGTCTGCCTGGTGCATTTGGCTCAGACGGAGTCAGGAAGCAACAGCAAATTAAATGGCAACCCCGTGTCCAGCAGCAGCGTGAAGCGCAGCTGGTGCCTGCAAGAAAAGTGGTCTTTGTAAAAGCATCTGTCCCCAAAAGCTAACACGATTCCCCCCTCCCTGCACATGGGTCAAGACCTCACGAGGGGAAAGGCAGCGTGAGAAAGGAAAGCCACCTCCAAGAAGAAATAAGAGCTATCCAAAAGCAGTTTGCAGAAAACCGGTTGGATCTCTTCCCCCTTCCCAAGTACTGTTGTGGTAAAGCCTGACTCCCTCGCAGGAAAGCCGGTCCGTGGACGTGCTGCGTGGCGTGGCTGCGCTCATTTCAAGCCATAACGACATTTATTTTGCAGCTGGACTCAGGTAACACTTGTTCCTTTGAAACAGCGAGTGCTGTGTGAATGGAGGGACCCTCTTTACATCTCAGCAGCAGACGTTGCTTTTGCAGATGATTTCGGAAGGCCTAAGCGATCCAGGATGGCTGAAAAGCTGGGACTTTGAATGTAAGAGCTGGTAGCCAACGTGGGACCACAGCCACCACAGCTAAAATAGAAACCAAAAGGCCAAACTCTCCCTGCTGCCACTGACCTCAAGAACAGGCTGGGTCACAGCAATCTGAGGGCTTCCTAAAGCGACTGGTGCGGAGGGGCTGAACCGGGCCTCCATGTTCTTTTCCACAGCAAGCATTTCTCTGTTTTTACCAGCACTGCTCTAAGCTCAGCCACTGACCAGCTGCAGGGGCCTCAAGGAAGTTTCCTCTGGGTCCCCCATGCTGCGGACCGCTTACAACCCTTTGCTCCTCACATGTCCAGTAAAATATTGTTGCAGGCCAGGCACTGTATTTTTACTGATGAGCAAATGGGTCGTATCAAAACCATATCCAGAAGAGTTAGTCGTGCTACTTGAATTCATCTCTCCCTCCATGTACATCCACACGCAGACCCACGTGCAGCAGGAGTGAGATACGCAGCCTCGGAGGAGCCCTGTGTAATGCTCATGCATGCGGCACCAGATTTCTAGATAGGGACAGTGCCTTTCACACTCGACAATAAACACTTCTGTGACTCTGCTAGTGGCTGTGGGAGTGGGCTACGAACAGTCTGCTCTGGAGCACTGGCTCAGCAGGTCTTTCCAAAACGTGCTAAGCAGACCCCCAGCCTCAGCATCGCAGCTGGTGCTGAAACAGCCTGGATCAGCGAGCGGAAGCTGGTGAAGGAGTCAGGAGGACTTTTCAGGAACAAAGCAGATATTCTTGGCTTTCGGCAACAAGAGGCTGATGTCTGGGAGGAAGTCTGCTCCCCTGGTTTCTATTTTTACTGCTGCTCATCTGTTTAGGGTCTAGGGCTTGGTTTCCTTAGCTCTCTACTATGTCCTTGGGAAACAATGAAAGCAGGCACCAAGCGAAGCTGGCGGCATCTGAAAGCGGAGAAGCAAACCAGACAGCACCACTGTTTTCCTGACTGCTTTGTCTGGGATTTTTTTTTGCCTTGCTTCTTATCTCTCCCTGAGATTCACACAAACCATTGAAAACCAGGTCCAGCCCTACACATCCTGTCTACTTTGTACCTGCTGGAGGATTGCCTACTGAGTCTCAGGGGGCAGAAGCACACGTCAGTACCTTCTGGCTTGACCCAGCAGGCCTTCCCAGCATGGTTTGCTTGACCTTTGTGATGCTGAGCCCACCAGTTGTGCCAGCAGTGGAACAAATTGCTTCATGCAGAGATGTCCTGTCTTACAACGTAGCCAGAGACAAGATGTCAAAACCATTTCCAGCACCTACAAGGGCTGGGAATGGTTTTTCAGCTCCCCCCTAAATACCAGTAAGAGAACTACTGTCTCAGTAGGTCTGGTCAAATCCCCCCGTTTCCAGAGCCTGACCAGTATATGCAGAAACACCACAGGAAAAGAAAAAGGACAACTCCTCCCCAAACGTCTGTCACAAGAAGTTACCTTCAGTGGTATCAAAGGGGGGCCACCGCTGGTCTGTGCCCACGGGAAATGCTCAACAGCCTTTAACTGTGTTCTGCTCAGTCTCACGCCCTGGAGATGCCAGGGATTTGCTAAGCAGCTCACTAGCAGCAAGGCTTTTATGAACATCAGATCCCAAGCACAGATTGCTTTCATAGTGACACCCACTGGAGCCAACTGCATTCCCATGTTTTCTTCTGCAGACAAGGGACGCAGAGCCAGCTCCCTTCACACTCTTGGCCACCTGCCCTTTCAGTTCCCAAGCCGTGCCAGTCATTTTCTCTCTGCAGTTTTCACTGTGTTATCTAAAACCATCTTCCTTAGGCGAGTTCTCACTCCTTTACGCTCACTGGAGAGAGATGAGATAGGTGCAGGGGCTGGGAAGTTGCGATCATCCCCTCGCACTGATAATCACGTTAGCTGCCAGCCTGCGCAGATGGGCAGAAGAGTCATGAACAATTTTACTGGGACTGCAACACTTCACAAAGGCTTTAACATACTTCAGCAGTCTCCTGCTTGGTGCCACGCAGATGAAAAAGTGTTGACAAAAGAGTAATTTTAGCACATTGGTTTATTAACCCTGCTGCTTTCAGACAAGCAGGAGGAATTAACCTTCCTGTTCAGCACCACGTCCTTGCTGCCATGGAGCTACAGACAGAGCCAGCACCTTTGTAAAATGCACGCTGTCTGGCTGGGTAGCTGCATACAATTCCTTAAACGCTCACCAGCTGGCATGGCTCAACAGACAACTCAAAGTTAGGATGCTCTTTAAGGGCCAGTGCCCCTGTCAGCAGCTCTCGGTCATCTTACTGAGTGCAGGGAATGTCCTGAGTAAACAGCCTTTTGATCATCCTTGCAGTTGGCTCAGGGAAGAGGAGTCATTAGGCCTGGGTTCAGGGAAGGAATCCAAGGACAGGTCCCCTGGGCAGCGCTGCCAGCAAACCAGCATTCCTGGAGCGCAGCTTTAGATTGCACTTCGTTTGGTGTAGCTGGCGTAGATGCTGAGAGCGTCCCTCGTCCCCCCTCCACGGTCCTGGTCGCGCAGGCACTCGTGCCTCTGCTGCGTGGCTAGGGAGGAGCTGGCTTAGAAAGCTGACTGGGGTTGAATTGCTTCTGGCGTTCAAGCGCACCCCCCCCAGCACGGCCTGGTCCCGACACGTTGCGGGCTGTCCTGCTTGCCCACATCAACTGCCAGCGTTTCCATGAACTCATGCACTGGCAGAGAGGATAAACGCAAGGCAAAGCTGTGACAGCACCAACAACCCTTGCAGCACTGAGCACCCAGTGTGAACCATTCATGGCTCTTCTCAGGAAAAGTGGCTCTTTTGTTGGTTTGATAAATGTCCCTATTTTCCCACCCAGAGCAGGCTCCAGTCGGGGCCTGGAGAATGGGGTGTAGATCCTTTGCTGGGGTTGCCACCACACAACCCGGGAGCGTTGCCCAGCCTGCTCTGCATCGCTCTTTCACGAGGGAATGATGGCAGCCCCTAACAATCTTGCTCCCACAGATGGGCAGAGTGATTATTCCCGTCAGCAGCTCAGCTCTGTGGGAGTCGAGTTCATATTCAGCTGCAGGGAAGCGGTTAGGCTAAGGTCAAAGGCAAAGCAGTGACGACGGGCTTGGGAAGTGATCGCTGGCTGTTACAGAAAATGCGCGCATTGTGCCAGGACACACTGATCCCCTTGAGTTTCCTTTTGTGAAGTGACACTAGTTTCCAGCAATAGATCATAGGATCACACCATCACATACTCCCTCCCCCTTCGCATTTTTCAGCCCTCACCAGCTAAATAGGACCAGATTCGGCCGGAACTTCAGTGACAGATGCTGTTAACCAGAAATGGCCTTGCCCAGTCGGAAGGTATACAACCCAGAATCAAGTTGCACCAGGGGAGGTTTAGATTGGATATTAGGAAAAACTTCTTCACACAAAGGGTTGTCAAGCATTGGAACAGGCTGCCCAGGGAAGTGGTGGAGTCCCCATCCCTGGAGATATTTAAAAGACGTGTAGATGTGGTGCTTAGGGACATGGTTTAGTAGTGGACAGGGACGGTTGGACTCGATGATCTTAAAGGTCTTTTCCAACCAAATGAGTCTGTGATTCTGTGATCAATGCCCAGGTGCACGGCTGGAAGGAGAGCCTGCAAGATGGTAATGCTGAGCCAAGGCTCGAACTGAAACACTGATCCAGCCTGTGTGTTCAATGCCACTTCCACCCAGTCCCATGGCTTTGTGGGTTCTCAGTCTGGACATAAAACACGACGAAGCCAATTGTGCATTGCCTTCCCGGCATCCGTGGTGCTGGCTGTAGTCACAGGCAGCAAACAGCACAGCATCCCATACCAGGACATCCCACAGGACCAGGTGCCCCATATCAGAAGGTCTCACTCTAGTCTGGACGCACCAGAGCGCACTCGCACGTTCCAGGCTGTCCCACAGCACCATCTTGAGGCCTGGGCACACGAGAACAGCTGCTCCTCCAGGTATAGAACAAGCTACATCATGCATTTACAAACAATATATGAAATTAGGGGAAATTCCATCCTGGAAGATGACAGACAGCTGAAGGGGGACCAAAAAACCAGAGGCCAATCCAGCTATGCGCTTCCAGACGCCAACCCAAGAAACACCATGGTCCTGATTGGCCCAGTCCTGTCTCCTGGCCCCTCATCTGGTGTAGCAGCTCACAAAACCACCGCTCACACTCCTCTAGAGTATTGCTGCACATATGCAGCAGAAGGTTTTGTGGCACAGAACAGAGAAGCTAATCTGAAGCTGGTAGGCAAAGCGTCCTTGAGGAAGTCCCCGACAACACCTAATGGTGCACAATCTCTCCATCCACAAGAGCTGCATAAGCCGATAAACAAACAGATATAAATCTGATTTCCTTGGAAATAATTCCCCTTCCCTTCTTCCCCCTTGAGAAACAAAGTGATTTTTCCCCCTTGAAATTTCCTCATACCATGAGGACTCAAATGGGCGACAACTTCTAGTGCGCGGAGGTCCCAGGCAATATCCTAGAACACAGCAGGGACCTCCAGAGCCCTCGCCATTGCCTGCACCCAGCCTGGCTGGGCCTGGGGGGCCTGGCTATCAACGCTATTCCTCAGGTAGGGAAACAAAGGCACCGAGTTACTTGGGACAATATTTGCTTGCACTTAATTCCAGAAAGAAAAGGTTTGCTTTTCAGAAACGCTTATGTGTTGGTGATGCCCAAGTTCTTCTCTTTCTCTCGTCTGTCAGCTTTAAAGTGAAATCTTGATTTCTGGTCATCACCGACTCCAACAGCCTCTTTTTTCTACTTCTTTTCCAGTCTGTGTTTTTAATGTGCAGACCTCTGAACAGCGATGAGTCATGGTAACTGCTCGGGTTTTTTCTAAATTGGAGTCTCTAGGTCTCAAAGAGACCTGGGAAGTACTGTCGACAATGTCTAGCAGATGTACCTTTCCAGACCTTTTGTGTTACTATTGATTTTTTTTTGGTATAAAGTTTATTTATTTTCACATTTTTCTGCAACTCTTAAGCAACAAGCCCTTTGGCAATGCATGCTTGACAAATGGCTTCAGAGCGGTATCAGCATTTTAACAACGCTACACAACACACTGGAAAACGTATGTGGTTTCTCTGTTTCCTTCTGCCATTCAGAACTTCCTGGGGTGAGGAGAAACCGTGGGCATTTTTGCTGTGAGGGACTCGTTTGATGTAGGTGGAGGTGTACCAGAAACCCAGGTTAAATGGCCGCTTTCATTCTCACCTTTGTCCCTTTCATTTGCACAACAGCTCTCGCAGTTCGTGCCCCAGCCAAGTCCCATGGGAGCATTCCCAGGACAGGCTGCAGCCTGTGACCCATTCTGCGGGCACTTACATACTCGGAAGATCAGCTGACTGAGCGAAAGAGCCCTTGGCAAGGCACTGCCTGATTATTCTTTCTTTTTTAATCACTTCCATTCATTCCAACCAAATTTTCCAGCAGAGCTGGAAACAATCAGCAGCGACTCGTTAGCTCAGTGAAAGAGAAGGGAGGTGAAGGAGGACAATGGAAATTTCCCCAAAGACATTCGAGTTACAATTAAGCAGTTAGCAACACAAATATAGAGAGCAAAAGAAGTTGTCCAACATATATGTCATTGGAATTATATTACCATCCAGATCCCTGCCAAATTAGCCTAAAGGGTTATTCACAGAAAACTAAGCACACAGAGCATTAAACTGCCTGCGGTGAGATTGAGAGCAATAGCCAATCTCCTAAGAGCACTTTGCAAGAGACTAGTAACTCTCACTCTTAGGAAGAACCAGAACCCCTCTGGCTGCGAGTGCTTGCAATTCGCATTGAATTTGGTTCCTTTTAACGCATCTTGCTGTGCTCTGGGTGGTGGAGGAACTACCCCAAGAAGAAACCCAGAGCCCCAGTCCCTTCTCTTTGCTACGCACTGCATGGCTGTAACTGGGATCATTCTCACAACCAGACTCACCGCCTGCACCACCCCCGGTACTGACAGAGCACCCTTGGGAGAAGGTAGGGCACTCAGTTTTCAGTCGGACCCAGTCAATAGGACAGGAGGGGCGCAGCCAGGCAGCCATAGCCTTACCCTTGGACCTAACAGTCTGCATTCGACCTCCTCTCATGGTATGTGCAGCAGGTTCCAGCTCCCTTTCCGCTAACCTCCCTCAAAGGAGGAATTTAGCATCCTTCCAATAAATGCTATGTTGTCTTTGGCTCTAAAAGAAGATCTTCCTGATTTCAGTTCAGCTTGACAGATGGTTCTTATTTGCACTGCCCGCAGATGAACGCTCCAATAACTGAGGGCATCAGAGTACCAATTCCCAGCTGAAAGTGCTGGGAAATGGCCTAAACATTTCAGCTAGAATTTTTGCTGGACTGAGAGGCTTCAACTGGCAAATGCGGGGAGGCAGGGAACTGGTTATTCAGTTCCCGCTTTCCACTGGCTTAGAATTTCCCTGTGTTTTGTACGGGTTCTGCATTCCTTTGGGCTGAAACGTGCTCTCATTCACCCTGCTGCAAATCTAGAGCGTCTCCACTGATTCCAGTAACACTAGGCCAGATCCATGCTTGTGTGAGAGAAGAATTTGTTCTTTATTTCAGGAGCGCCTGGGCTAATTCATCACCAGCTCTTACACACCGTACAAATCAGAGAAATTCCTTAATAGGCCTGTGTGTTGAGAGCAGCTCTTCCTCTTGCCACTTGTGGAACCCTGTTAGTGTTCACTTCGGTCATATTCAGTCCACATATAACCTGTATATAAAGGTTCCATAAATGTTTAGCCACAGTGATGCTGAGGCCCATGACAAAGTCTGCCCATGGAAGCAGAGGGGTGAGGTAATCAGCTCAGTGGTGTCAAGTTGGACAGACCGTAACGGCACTTCCTTGCGAGGAGGAAACTTTTACAAATTAGGACTCATTCTCTCCTCTGCAGCTATATTGCACGTCTCTCTTACTTTCCATCAATCTGGCTCAAAGAAGCTGTCTCATACCATTCATACTAAGAATATATCCTGCTATGGCTCAAGGCAAATTGCCTGCTTGGCACTGACTGTCAGCACTTTCAGTTCCTTCTGGGCGATTTTCTGTCCTAGGAATTCACACTGCAGAAATTAAATGCTCCTGCTAAATGTTGGTTCATTTTGCAAAGCACAAAGTAATGTTTTCAGCATGCCATTCTGGATATTTTTCATAGCCATGAAGGGCTCTCCATGTCTTACCAGGATGGCTGGGTCATACTCACAGGTGATGAAGAAGAACTCCCAAGCTGATGCTTACAACTAAGAGGAGAGTTTGTCCTAAGGACAGTGAATGACTTAAGCGCTGCAAGGCAGGGCAGGAGAGCTGTGTGCCCTTCAGCAATGGCCGATTCAGAAACCTTGTAGTCTCTTAGCAGAGCAGATGCACGATCAAAAAGGGAAAAAGGGAAAAAGAAAGGGAACGTGAAAATCATGTGCGTAGGACTGGAAGGGACCTCAAGAGTCTGCTTCTCAGCCCCAGGAGAAACCCCATGCCACCCACAGATATGTATAACTAGTGCTTTAAAACGCTCCTGGTCTTTCCAGGCAACTCCACCGTTCTCCTAGTGCACTGAGACTATTCCAGGGCATGAGAGGTTGCTGTCCCTGCCGTCGTGTGCTTGAGAGTGTTCCAGCCTTGTGGCCTCCCTCGTGCAAAGCCAGATAGAATATTATAGTAGATGCATCTACTTTTAAAAGTGCTGCTATGGCACAGTATTGGCTGCAAATACCGCTTTTGCCTAAAAATCAACGATACACGCTCACAGCACTGCTCATTTGCCAGGCAAAATTTGCTATTTTCCCAGGGCTGCCCAGCAGTCAGATGCCTGATGTTTGCCTTGAAGCCTGGCTCAAAGTCGGGGATGCTGGCAAACACAGACGCGTGCAGGCTGATGAGGAAACCTGTATTGCTATAGCAACTGAGCCCTGGGCTACTGAGCCCGCGCTGCAGGACTTTCTGAAACCTCGTCTAGGGGTATGAAAGCTGGTCCTTGGGTGCTCTAGCTGACTATCCAGCAAAGCCATTTAGGAGCAGCGCAAGCAGCTGATAACAAATTAAGAGGAAAGGAATAATAAATGAAATACAAAGCGCTGGTAACCAAGAATACCCTTCTGTGTTGGAGAAGCCACCTGGAAGGGTGAAAGGGAGGCACACAAGCAGCATCAACAGTCCTAATGAACCCCTTAGTCATATTATTAACAAGAGACAGGTGACAGCCAGTAAAAGGCCTCATATTTTGCTCAGCTTCACGATTTCCCCCTTGCATACATTTTTGTGTGTGTGTGTGGATTTAGGAGGCCAGCTCTGCATTAGCACCTGGTCCACCGCATGTTCCCAGGCACGACATAGGAGTGCCCATGCAATTGTGTCTCTTCCGTTTTCCCCTTTGCCAGAACAGCTGCTTCCAGCCCTGGTGTGAAGGACTAAGTCACAATCAACACCCACTGAGACATGGCATCTTTCTAGTGACTTCACTGGCTTTGGATCTGGACTGTTCAGTGATGACAGAAGAGCAGGGAAGCACAAATGAACACTGTACTTGACCAAAGCCTTGTCGGGTGGAAATATATTTTAGTGTTGTCTGAGGTGCATCAGTACCAGGTTAGTGCCTGGCTTTGAATCACAGAGAAGATGTTGCAGGGAAATTACATTCATACATAGCTGGACTTTCAAATACCCCGTTAAAATACATTTCTTTCTGTCCTCCTTCAGCACCTTGCCAAGCAGAGCTACGCTCTGAACTCTGCACTGGGTCAGGAGCTCACAGAACAAAGCCCATCTGTAAGAGCTCAGAAGAGGCAGGCATCACTTGGCAGCACCCTTTCTGCGGGCAACATCTGCAGGCACAGTCCCTGCCTGGCACATCAGCCCTGCAGAAAGCAGGCTGGCACAGCTGCCCTCAGGATTTCATCCAAGGCTGAGGATATTAAGGATGTCTCTGTACTCTCTACAGGAAATTTAGGATCAAACCAGTTTCACATCAGAGCTACAGCACCATTTGTGATGCATTGCTGTGCTCTCTGCTCGTGCCAGGACACCCTTGAGGTACAGCCTGAGCTATCCAATACAAGGTCTGCTCTACTACAGAGAGGAAGTGTGCTTTCAGGCAGATTCATTTCCCTTTTGTTATTAAAACTCTCTGTAAAATACCAAATTAAATCAATTTTTGTTTTATTAGGAAGGCTGTTGCCAATAACTCTTAATTTCTTCTGCAGGGGCAGCAATGGGAATGGTTCACTAGAATACTTGCACCATAGCTAGGTTCAAGAATACTTTCCTTGTAAAAGCGGTTGGAGTAAGTGACATGTGAGCAAAAGGAACAGCAGCTCATATCAAATAGCTGTACTCAGTCAGCAAACATTGCCTCCAGGCAAAACCTTATCCTATAGCACGAGATCTCCTTTTCATGAAATGGAACTTTCTTCTGGTTTTCCTTAGTCCTGTCAGAAACTTACAACTATTTTTCTCCTTTTAACTCTTCAAGATGAGACAGAGACTGACAGCAGAGGTGTAGGGAGGAAACAGAAGGCCACACCAAAATGGAAGAACAGCAATGAACACAGTTGGCAGTATGATCAATTGCAATTTTTTTGATGGATGTTTCACTTATGGGCTGAGGCACACCATGAGATGATCGTGTACTCCTGACTTTAAGTTGGCCCTTTAGTAAAGGAACCAGTTGAAGGACTGCTTGATTAGCCCTGTGGATCCAGACCAGCTTGCTAATGCCTTCTCCAAATTTTTCCCTCCTGTGTGTGTCTTTCCCACCATATTCAAAGCACACCTGCAAGCACAACAAAGGGGGAGTACAGCTGTCCCCTGGGATTTTGTCACTGTACAGACACAAATGCACTGCAACCTGCTGTCAAAGCACCTTATGGAAAAGCATGACTTAAAGCAAACCCACTCCTGTCACCCCAGAGGGTGAATCACAGCAGCAGGTGATCCCTGGCAGATGAGGGCACATCTGGCAGATGAGCTGCAGGACACAGGAAAGTCAGCAATGTTTACCTGAGCCTGGATCTTTATTTTTAATGAAGGACAAGCCAGAGACAGAAAATTTAGTGTTTCAGGGACCTTTCAGAGTGCAGTATTTGTAAACACTGTATACAATATTCTGCAAGATTCTCTAGGAAGCCATACAGAGGCATGTGTCACCCTCATCTTGATTTATGTTGTTTTTGCTAGGAGACAATCAGCTAATCCACTGCTATCTGTGTCCCACAGTGAAGTGGGAACATAGAAGTACTGCCTTTGCCATCCACTTAATCTGTCAGCTTTGGAGCATTTACAGACAAGAAACTTTTTTCTTACTGCTTCAAAGCATCCAAAGATGTAACAGTAATCATTAAAGCCTGGAGATTCAGAATAGACATCCTTTTAGGGAAGGACAGAAGTCTCTAGCTTAAAGGAAAGAAGCTCAAACCAATTACTTGCTGCACTTTTATTTCCCTTTCCAAGTCAGGCAGTCCATTATGCTCATATAATGGGACTGAGCAAGTGCTAATGCGTTCTTGTTCTCCTGAATGGCATCAGAACAATCTAGTCCACACTTTGGCCCTGCAAAATCCTAGAGCAATGGAAAAGCATTAAAATGCAAACTCTACATTCCTTCAGCCACTCAGGTTCTGGGATGGAAGAACCTTATTCATTCCTCTTTGGTACACATTAAGAGCCATTAAGCCACAGCTAGAACTGTAAATTAAAAATATCAGATCAGTTGCACCGGAAATATTGTGGAGGTTTGTCGAGGCTTTGATTTAATGCAGCTGCCAGGACGGGATAAATAGCAATGAAGGCTGGCAGAATGACTCGGTTGCACACACACGTGGAGCCAGCAAAGTGGATATATCGCACTGCTGCCCATCTGTTCACAGCACAGAGTTGCACAAAGATGCCTGCTTGCTGGAGTACAAAGCTAAGGCTGTGACCATCTCAAGGTAATGTGATGGACAAAGATCAAACCAATGGCTCTAGTGTCTCAAAACAAGGGGTCCAGCCACAGTGCCATGCTTACCTCCAGCTGTCCCTGTGTTCTTCTCTTCTGTTTTGGTGGCTGGACCGAGTGTCCCGCTGTCCATGCACGGGGTGTTTCCTGCCAATTCAATTCACTTTCACCTCTAGCCACCACTTATTATTTCTCTGGGTGAGACTAGGGCTCTGCAGGCCACCTAGACTGGAAAAATCAATCCTCAGAAAGCAAGCAGAAATTACATTTTAACTTAGTGCTATGTACTGTGGTACAATGGGCACCACATGGCTGTTTGACACAGCCAGTGCTTTGAGACAGAACAGAGAGAAACTCCCTCAGTGGAGATTTGACATGATCTTTATTTATACGTAATACTTGAAACAGTTATAATTGGGAGACAGGGGAACAACAGCCAGTGGGAGTACACAGCTTGCAGTGATCAGTAGCACACAGACCTCACTAACTGAACACTAGAGACACCCACAGTGATTTGAAAGAAGAGAATCATGCACCAAGCCGCCACGCTTTTCCCTACCTGCCATACCTTCTCGCATACACTGTGCTTTTCACCCAACTGCAATTTATGGCACATCATACAGCAGAGGATCTGTGGTATTACTTCAGAGCTCACTGAAATCAAGAGGGAGATCCAGCTGACTTAGCTAAGCATCAGTTCATGCCCTATGAGAATTCTGCAGAATCACTGGAGGGCATGCGGGCTGGGTTCCCCTGCTCAGCAGGTTTCAGACATACAGTCCCTCTCTAGGGAGCATGCCACCATTGCCCCATACATCACATATTCAGCACAGCAGGCTCCCCAGATACCACCTTGCTGCCATACTTGCATTTTCATGAGGGGCAGTCAGTCTGCGGTCCATTCAGTCCTTGTTTCACACAGAGAATACAACACAGTGCCAGTGCCGAAGTGGCTCCTAGGTCCTCCAGATATCCAGCCTTATTGGAGCACCAAAAGATTCATAGCATTTAGCAGTTTGACCCTTTCCAGTTCTCCTCTCAAGCTGCAGCACTAGCTCTAAATCTAGGTATCTCTGACCCTCAGAAAACAAGACGTGATACACCCACCCTTGCAGGCATAAGCTCTTAGCCCAGATCTGGGAGAACTTGTAATACTCAGCAGCCACCATGAGTCTTCAGCTCCTCCTGCCACAAATCCTAAAACTGACCTGAACCCTCAGCCAGATTAACCCCAGACAAAACCACCTGACTACAGCATAAAGGACAAGGAGCTATTTGCTGGTTAATAACCATCAGCCACTACCAGACAAGCATATTTCAGATCAGCAGCTGGCAGGGAAAAGACCCAAAGATCAGCATTTTTTTTCCACAGCCAACCCAGTGACCTGACTCAGGAACAGTGAAAGGAACACAAACACTGCTATAGCAATCCCTCTTTCCCATGTCTACATGGGGGAAGAATAGCTGATGTGTAGGAAAGTGGTGGATCCCAAACATCACAGAGGCAGTGACCTACAGACGCCTTTGCAAGGGGTTAGAAACATTGGCAGTCCAGCACTTGGGAAAACTACAGCTGCTTCCTCTTGGCTGGATGCTTCACCAAAGGCTGCCTTTCCCAAACAGACCTCTCCGAGGCATGTAGCAGCCTCGGAGCCACAGCAGCAGCCACTCCCACCACTGTTTAATCCTATACACACATACTCCATGTTCCATGTGAGGCAGAACATGCTGTCAAGACTGGAAACTATGCTGTGCTCTGAATGCAACAGGTACTGGGAAGAGTCCCTGTTCTTTTCAGGGCTCAAAATTGTCTTTACCATCAAGGACTTGTGTTTTTGTATTGCCCTCATGGTGGGCAGAATCCTACCCACTTACAGACAAAGCTGTGGGAGATGGCTCACTAACGGGTCTCCCTTCCTCTCACATCTAGGTACTACACAGCCTTCATCTGCAGAGACCTCAGGATGGTGATTCTGGGAGGTGATGGTGGGGAGGGACAGGGCAAGGAGAAGAGGGTGCTGGCTAGGGCAGGGCCTCTGGTGCTGCAAACTCATACCCAGGCCTTGACTTGAGTGTTCCACCCCTGGGCACAGCTGCACAGGCCTCCCTCCTCATACCAGCGCCACTTCACCCCCTTGTACACAGCCCTGCTGTACGGCTGGAAGCACATGAAGAGACGGAGACGCCTTGCCAGGCTGCAGTAGATAGCCATGGCCACCACAATGAGAGGGGACATGATGACGAAGCCAAGGATGATGAGGGCAGAAGAGCTGTTGTCATCCAAGATGCTTTTGCAGTAGCGGGCAGCTGAGTGCAGCACCTGTGGGAGGAACGAGACAGAACTTGTCACAGACCTGGTGGTGGGTAGGAGTAGTGACCAAAGCACCCTTGAGTTTCTAGTGCTTCCCTCTGAGCTGAGCTCAGCAATCTTCAGGCTACACTATGTGACTGACAACACATTTTAATCAAGCTTTCAATTATTGCAGCATCACTGTGAGACAAGAGCACTGCACACTGATGGTGAAGCAGGAAACACTAATCTTCATTAAGTCATCAGAATAGCACAGCTTAGCATTTGATAGGCAGAAGCCAAACAAAAAGGCCTCCTGCTGCCACATTGGTGTGGGTGGCACAACACAATGGAAATTATGACAAAGTAAACAAAATACAGCAAGATGTTAGATTCCGCAGATAGAGGTTGGTCATTCCATAGCTACCCCCTGGCTGGAGACTCTCCAGACTGCCCTGGAACAGACCCCTTTGTGTTCTGTCTTCTGTGTACACACTGTACTCATTTCTACCTCCTAGCATCTCTTTGCACTGCAAAGTCTGCAAGAAAAGCCCATTCACCCCATGTTGCTGCAAAGCATCCAGCACACTAACTGGTCCTTGCTGTGTGGTATTTAAAGCCCTCTTTTCATCCTGGCAGCAGGAGCTCCGAGTCAAGCCACTAAGTTGTTCTGCATTAACAAATGCTACAGGCAACCCCCATGTCCCCTAGCTTCCTTTCCCTTTTCCATATTCTTTCAGCAGTACAAGAACAGAACCCATCATACTAAAAAAAAATCCATCTAATGGATCTGCAGCGCAGAAATCGGCTTCTGTCTACTAGGAAGGCATTGAAAAGCAGTGACCCAAATACAAAGGACTGCTCTTGTCAAGCCGTACTGCCACAATCCCTCTCTATGCCTATTAAAGAGAAGTCTGTGCTCAAAGAGTCCTTACAGCTAGCAGCAAAACAGTTGCTTTCACTTCTGATGTACTTGGCTGTACAAACTTTGTACAGTTTTGTACTTTTGTACAAAGTGAAAACTTTGCATCTCCTCAAAGCCTTTGACCAGAGAACACTGTGCATGCAACGGAGAACTTGAGGTTTTCCAAGGTGAGGGTGGAGCAGGGTGAAGCTGGAAGGGGTAATTCCAGGAGGCAGTCCTCATACTTTTTCCCCCATTTTGGGTCCAATTTGAAGTCCATATTTATGGCTTTCAAGGACCAGTTTCAGATCATAGGGAAAAACTGATTTAACAGCTTTACAGGCAAATCTCCCATTAAACCTACCCTAAAAAGCCTCATGTCTTACAGAATCCACATCCACACTGCACTTGGAGACAGACCAGCCATTTTACCAAGGCAACAGCCCACACTGCGCTTTCTCCCAAGGAGAATTTATTAGGTTATTTCTTGTGAAGACTTACTCTCCAGTAAAACAAAAGTCATTCTACACACCTGACCTTTTGTATGCAAAAATCCTAACAGCCATGGACTGTAAAAGGAAAGTGTTGCAACCCACAATGAAGAAGGGTTGCATGACCGTTCAGGTAGATCAGGACCCCTCTGAGACACTTCTGCTCTTCCAGAGCATCCCACTTTACCCTGTTGGGCATCACACACATTTTCATCCCGTAGTAAAACAATTCCAGAAGGTGTCAGAGCCACAGTGGGAACTGCCTGGCCCAGGGGTACGTGATTTCTCTATGAATTATGCTTCACTCCAACTAGCAGCAGCACTGTCAGGGCTCTGCCTCTTCAACGAGAGCCCTTCTGTGCTAACCTACTGACACTGAATGTATGAGTGCCAACCAACTATAAGACAATTAGTCCAGAAACCATAAAGCCTGTACTTCCCTAGACAAATGCACATGCCAGCCTTGCTGATAGCTGTGTCACAGGCACCGAGCAGGAGAGATGGCTCCCTTGTACAACCAAGAGCCTGCAGGTCAGCATGAACCACCATAAACCTGTACTTGTCAGCCCAGTCTATGCACATTCCAACCCCCCTCCCCAAAAAAAAAAATCTATACACATACATACCCCTTATGAAAACAAAGGCAAAGCTTGGGGAGTCTAGCCTTGCCTTTACAGCCACTGTTCCCCCAGGGGCTAAAATAAAACCCTTTAGATGGCCCTGCCTTAGAGGTGTCTGTTAGCAGCCAAATGGAGCAAGGCTTACTTACCCGAGAGTGGCACTGGAAGCCAAAGTAAACCACCACAATGGTAGGAAGCAGCACAATGGTGAAGATAACAAACATCAGGAGCAAATTCATGAGAAAGACCAAGGAGTTCATGGTGACTACCACCAGGGTCCATGCCAAGCAGCACCAGGCACTCCGTGGCTCCCTAGGAAGGAGCTGGTCATCCATGTCATACGGCGGGAGGCTAGGAATCATCTGAGACTTTTCTGAGAGGTTTTCTGCTCCAAAGTCCTCAGTGTCCTGGCCAGACATTCTTCAAGAAGATTGCTAATCAACCCACACTTTTATCCAAAATGGTTTCTTTGCTTTTGGCAACAGACCTGGGAAGTAATTTGCAGAGGCTTTTCGTGCCTCTTCCACACATGGACAAAAACACTTAACCAGAGAATATAATGGAGCAAGGAAGGAAAGGCTTCTTTTGGCCACCTGCTTTCCCAGGACCTGGCCAGCACAGGTTTTTTCCTTTCAGAATGTTTTCCAGCAGTATCCTAACCTCAGTTTTGAAGTAGATGAGTCTGATGGAAGTTTGGCAATAGCTATTATTTTGCTTTTGAATCCATGGTACTCCTGAATTTGTTGTTGTTCTTCCTAGGATTATGATCCCAAGAGGTCCCAAACAGTTGCTGTCTTAGCTTCGATAGGTTGCTTGCTTCCAGAGAGTGTCGAGCTTTAGCATCATCCTCCACCTTTGAGCACTGCTGTTTGCTAAGAATATCAGGCTTAGGCACTTTCAGACAGTTCCTTAACTTCAAATCATTTTTCCATGCTCTTCACCCTGTACCCAAGTAAATATTCCTGCTCAACTCTCATCCAAATGAAGCAACCAGTGAAGATGATGAACAGCAGCTGTTTCCCCACTCTCTGCCTTGCTGGAGCCCTTGCCCACACCTTGCAGAGCTGGAAGCAAAGACTGGAGCAGTGCGTGGTTTCACTGCTCTCAGCTGCCTGCAGTCACAGGCACTCAAATCCAAGCAGTGTCTTCCTTTCTGAGCTGGCTCTGAGAGCTTTGCAACACTGCTCTGTTTACAGAGCAGATTCTGAAGCTGCTTTCTGTGCTAGCCAATCCTTTACATCTGTCTCACTACTCAAGTGATTTAGCACACAGCACCCAAGAGCTGCACTCAAACCATACATTCCCAGGTCAAGATGGTCCCTTTTAAATTTTAATTATTCTGCCTCTCATTAGTTTTCTGCAATTTCTCCCTAGATTAAAAAACCTTAGAGTAATTTATAATAATCACTACATACCTCAGAAATCTTCTGTTCTCTGCAGTCATCACTATTATTGTTTGCAGAACATATTCATATTCTTGTACTGAAGGCACAGCAATTATCAATTATTTCATCTGCCTCATACGATCAATATTATTTAAGAATTTCAGCAATATCTGCACAGTTATGTAGCCTTTTAGACACATTTGTATATGCATGGTCATAGTACTACAGGAGGGAGAAAACTTCCTTAACTCCAGAAGAAGCTGAGGTAGCATAGGTCTTACCAGAAGGCACAGCTCATCTACGGCACAAGTCAGGGAAAGGATCCAGGAGTCCTATGTTCTGCTTGATGTTATTTCTCTCAGAAAATTCTGCCCTAGAAGAAGGTTATCAAAAAAATGGGGTTCACACAATGCTAAAGGCAAAATGATTTTATAATACAGATGACTGCTAGTTTTCCTTCATTAAATGCTTTTGTTAAAAATAGTATATTTTGGGCACCCACTCCCCTGCCATTGTTGGGTGTTTTGGTATGTTTATTTGCCTTACTTATTTACTGGCTGGCTGTAGCAATATGCACATCAAAATTAAAGCTAAGACAGTTTGCTCCAAGGACTTGGACAGTCCTGCTCATGAAGCACTTACTGGTAGCCCATTAGAAGAGCTCTACCAGATGATAAGTTAGGGCTAGTGGACCTCTGGGCAGCTGCATCCCAAACATACCACGGCTCAACAACAGCCACTGACAAAGCCATGCCACGAGGAGGAGGTGATGAGGGCAACGCAAACGCAATATCCAGGCTGGATATTCATGACTCATGAGTGAAGCAGACTGTTACCGATTTCTGCTACTGCTTTTAATTGAAGTTAGGCTCCATTGTGCCAGGCACTCCATACATGTTGGCCAAGCGCACAGCATCTCTTACTGTGCAAGTTCTAGAAACAGGCATACAAAGAGTTCAAGCTAAAATTTGGATGCAGATTTCCAAGTCACAGGCCACTATTTCAATTAGAAGGCACGTATGTGTCATAGGAGTAATTTTCCTGACTGCAGAAAGGAAGTAGAATATCACCCCACAAAGATACAGGCCCATGCAGCCAGAAGGATTGCCTTCTAATTGAAATGGAATATAATTGAACAAATTCTGTTCTCTTGCTGCTGAAAGTACCTTCTCACCCTGGGCTGGAAGAGTGTTACACACTACTTGTAGAAAGCAAGCAGTGAGACAAATTGAGACCATTTGCAATCTGCTGCTTGTAATCAATATCAAAACAGAGGCTTTAAAATTGAAGTTTGTTGAAGAGCTGTGTGAGGATACAGATTTCAAAGGTGTAACGAGTGATACTGGTGAGAACAAAGCCTTTTGAAACAAGTAAGTAGCTTTTAAACAGCTCAACAATGTCTATACTTGTTATGCAATTCCCCAGCTATGAAAATTACTAGTTGATCCACACCACTTCATTTTTTTCCTATAGCTCTTCTTCTAGAGGCCCTTAGACATCCAAAAGGGTCTCACAAACTTCAGCTCTATCAGTATCCAGCAGTAAAAATTCATCTGGCTAATCTGTACCAGACCACAAGTCAGGTGTATCATTCTTACTAACCGCAGAAATAACTCATAACTACATGGGGAACTTTGTTCTGTGCTTACCATTGACACATCTCAAAGCCCATCAGAAAGACACAAAAGCTTCAGCCACAGGAGGCTGCTGAAAGCTTGGCAATAGTTAAGTTCTTGCTGCTCCCTAAGAGATGAGGAGCCAAGTACGATACCAAGGCTCCATCCCACAGTACCCAAGCAAGTGGGAAAACAGCAGACTCAGAGGTGGCGGTCAGTTTTGACTAAGAGTCCAGATCTTCAGGCACACTTACAATTAGAAGGCAGGTCCAAGGTCAAGCCAGGAAATCAGTCTACAAGTCAGAGTCCAGAACAATGTCCATGGCCAGCTTTGGCTGTAACATAGCCAGCTTTGGCTGTAACCTGGCCAGCCCCAGAAACAGGCACACCTACAACAGCAGCTCAGACAGCCATGAAACTCCCAGGCCTGAGCTTAAATGGCTCCTAGGCAGAGGGTGGGGTGGAAGCCTCAGCTGAGGCTCATCAGAGCCATTAAGGCATATTGGTGCCCTGAGGGCCCTAGCACCCCAGGTTGTGCTGGAAAGGGAAACTTTGCTTATAGTTGGGAAGACATCATCTCTTCCTCAGCCCTTGGTTCCCACCTCCTTTTAAGAACCAAACCAGATAACTAATCAGAAGTTTTCTGTTAATTTGCTGGAAGCATACGTGTCGCTGCTATTGTCAGCCAGCTCCCTGGGAACCAGGCTATAGAGTGGAAGGCACAAGGAGGTGTGGGAGGAGATATGTCAATACCTTATTACAGTACAGTGATCTGCTTAAGAGCCTAGGAAAGTTACCAAGCCAGGCTAGTATTCTGCAATTCTCAGAATTAATGGCTTTGCTGTGAGGTAACTGTGCATGTGAATCAAGGGTGTTCACATCCATGCGCACACACTTCATTCTTCAGACTTAGTTTTTGAGCTGCAGCGCTCTCACCATCCCGCTTTGAGTTGTGAAAGATCTTTTCAGACCTAACTGTGGCAATGATGATGGAAGGTTTGTTATTTATGCAAAATTCTAGCTTCTTCATGGCGTTTCGGGAAGGAGAAAATAAAAGTGGGAGCCAGAATCTCCAATATAATCCTGTTCATTTACCAAGTGGCACAAGAATAACTTTTCTTAAATATGACAGGGAACAAATAAACAGGAGCTATTTTTTTGCACAGAAAGCTAGTCCCTTTCTAGCAAGCACTCTGCCCAAAAGGACTCCCTGGAACCACTGCTCTCAGGGCTTTCTCCAGCTGTGTCTTTCTTACTTCTTCCCTGAAGCACGTTTTCTTTGGAATGTCTTCTGCATCTCTCTTAGACATAATAGCCAGACAATAGCAAAGAAAATTGCTTTGCCTTTCTGCCCTGTATTTGCCTCTGTTTTGAGTGAGGG
This sequence comes from Balaeniceps rex, assembly GCA_013401315.1. Taxonomy (NCBI): domain Eukaryota; kingdom Metazoa; phylum Chordata; class Aves; order Pelecaniformes; family Balaenicipitidae; genus Balaeniceps; species Balaeniceps rex. Next base: position 134,051 of record VYZW01045692.1, read on the forward strand.
CTATTAGTTTCACCTGACATTCATCCCAAATGGATAAATGGTGGCTATTCGCCCAGCTATGGTGGGGTTTGGTATTTCCTGACTGGGGGGAAAAGCCTCTTGCCCCCAGGGAGCAACAGGGGAAGGAGGTAGCATCACTCAGGAGCTAGAGAGACCTGTTCTCCACCCAAAGCAGAGGGAAGCTGCACTGTTTCTCACCAGGGACTGGTGCTAATGACTTAAACTAGATTTTTCTCAGGTAATTTTATTTCCTCTAGCTCTAGTGCTGAAGGTGACACTGAATCTAATTAATCTGTTTTGTTTGATATTGTTTATTCTTTCTGTTGTGTTCTTTCACAGTGAAAAAAAAGAAAGGTTGATGTGCCAAGTGAGAGGAAGAAGGCTAAAAATAGGCTCTCAGACTGACAGCACTGCCAGCAGCCTGATTTGTTCCAGAAGGAATATACTGGTAAATAAGAGAAAACATTAATTGTAACACAGATTAAAGTCAACATCTGTCTGTATTGAACTCAGCTGCTCTTGAAGGAGCAGGGTAGGGAAAAGAAGTGTGAAATCCAGAAAGTAATTACTCTCCTTTGGGCAGCAGGCACAAGAGTTTCTGGTACTGGGCTGACCAAGGCACTGAAGCTCTTTGTCCACAGCCAGCCTGCCATTTTCCCAGCCAGAAAGGGGAATCCTGGCCCATCTGAGTCTCTCTCACTGGAGAGAACAACTAAGGAACATCTCGGGTACCATGGTATACTGCATGCTCTCATCACAGGGAATAATGGTTTTCCCTGGTTTTCAAACACAAAAATATCTCTGAAAATTACTTCTTTAAACTGATTATAAATCCATTTACCATAGCTCTGCACTGTAAGTCAAAAAACAATAGACAACTGTCTCCCTAATATGAAGATGTTCCTCTACATTTTCATTTTTCAATGTCAAGCATTGAAATATTTTTTTAAAGGTGTACTAACCAATCCAAATGTTTAAAATGGATTTCAAAGGCACTTCTGCTTGCATCCCATCTCCTCTCTACAGTCCTAGACCAGGTCTCTCACTCCATGCTGCCACCTTGCCCCATGCCAAGCCCCTGGCTCTTTTGCATTTTGGGACTCTCTGGAGCTCACTGCAGGACAGGTGTAGGAGCCAGAAATGGCTCTGACAAGCACCAGAGGAGCTTGAATAAGTAGCTGTTCTAACAAGCTACACCCCATCACCACATCGCCCTTGTGCCAGTTTTATTCCTTTGTAAATACAAAAGGGTTTTACCATATTTCAGCAAGGGTGTGGTAAAACCCAAAGCTGCTTTAGTCATAAAAGTGTCATAAATTCTAAAAAGCTTTGCTAAATCCAGCAAAACTTTCCAAAGTTCCTTTGCTATAATGATAACACATTTTAACCTGTGGGAGGTCTGAAAATCGCATTCTTTAAATTTATTTTCCTTTGGAAAAAAACACATATTCTAATGATTCTTATAATAACCAAGTGAACTTCGTGTCAAACAAACCCCAGTGATAGTAAGAAAGATTCCCCAAGCCTCTAATTCTGTGAAATCTCCACATCCTTAACAAGTACCTGCCCATAAGTGGGAAAGATGTCTTGATGATGGTGCAAGTTATGGAGCAATTTCTAAAAGGAGCATCATTGCTTTGAGATGGTGAAACTGGTAATGATTAAAGATGATCAGACAAATTCATTAGCTCTCCTCTCTGATGGCAGAGACCCTTGTTGCTAAGAAATAATTTTTCCACTGTCTATCATGACAGCACCATCTTGTGGTTTGTTACAGTTCATAAATTTTCATTTTACATCTCACCATCTCTTACACACAGAAGGATACTGTAAGACATGCTACCCAGTATGAAATTCTTCCAGTCACTGAAAGCAACACAAAAACTTCTCACACTGCTTTAGCATTGCTAGTTTGAGCACTGCTAGCAATACAGCCCATAGTGCAGAGATGGGTACTGAACAGTGACTAAAAATGAGGCCCAGTGTTGACATAACTTCATAAACAGCTCCAGTACCTCGCAGGACAAAGGACGATGAAAAATGGCAAAGCTGCTCCCTCGTCATGTCTCTATGGACATATGGATTATTATTTCACCAAAAGCACTTTACTGAGCAAACTAAAGAATTAAAGGCTGAGCCTTTGCATACTAATAGCAGGTTATCACGTAACGGTGTTTTAGACTGCAGAGACAGGTCACTGATTATCAATATGTCTCCAGTTTAACAGGAATATCACAACTGACTTCTTCCCTCCTTATGGGCAGTCACAGTCAGTGGCCAGCAAAAGGGGTAGCTTGGCAACTGGCCAACTGAGCAGAGACCACAGCCCTCCTTACTGGGAGGCCTTGCTGCACCGGGCAACAAGGGGGCTCAGGAGCAACAGGGAAAGCCAATCTGCATCCCGCGCCCTGCCTACACGGAGGTGCCAGTGTCAAGGGTCTCCTTCCTTTGCCACCGTATTCTGTGACTTGCATCTTTGGCCTCAGAACTTGCTATCTCTGCCTTTTGTTGCCTTTTTTTTTTCCTTGTGTTCTGGAAATAGCGATACCATTATGGTCAGCTAATAAACAAAATATTTTTCTACAAATTTCAACATCTGTTTTATAAATAATAATAGATCTTTGATGGAATTACAGTATTTTCAAGACTGCATTCTAAACCTGTTGTACTATCTACACTCATAATTCTGTGAAATATGACCGTTTGTCTGCCCTCAGCAATACCATTCACAACCAATTCCTGTGTCTCCACTCTGTAATTCCTTTACAAAATGTGTTTTTCTCCTGAATTCTAGCAGCCAATCCCTCTTCCTCACTGCTATTCCCATAGTCTTTACATTTCTTCCCTTAGTGCTTCCTCAAAAAGTCTTATATCACTTCTGAGTGCTTTCTATAATTTTCTTTCCCCGTCTCCCATCAGCAATTCCCGCAACCCATTTCCACGTGTCCTCTCAGATAGGCCTGTTACTCCTATAGAGCCTTTTCTCCTCTACTTGTTCGTAGATAATCTGTGCCATTCTTTCTTTTCACATAAATCCAAACTCTGAGCAGCTCAGTTCCTTCTTATTCAGGGAGTTTCAGCAACAGCTCCCTGAATGCGACCCCGTCATAGTGTGCAGCAACCCACAGCTTCGTTGTGTAGGTGCTCCTCCAGTGAGGTGCAGAGCTGGCCCACTTTGGACAGTGCTGCACTGGACCGCACCCAGTGGCCAGCAAGACAATCACGGTCATAGGAATTTGGCAGGGCTTTCACCAGACTCGGGCAGTGGCAGAAACACCACAGCATGGCATGGCACAGAGAGCATCCAAAACAACGCGGCCTGGCGCTGCGGGCGGGGAGCGGTCCCTGCCGGCACCCCGCTGCGGCAGCCCCGCGTCCCCGCCGCGATTGGGGAAGCCGCGGTGGCGCAGGGCAGCTGGGGCCGGCGGAAGGGCCGGAGCCGGGGTCGGCGGAAGGGCAGGGGCCGGGCCCCCTTGTCCCCGCCCCGGAAGGCGGAGGGCGCCGCGCTGCCGCGAACCGGCGGCGGAGATGGTGCTGCTGAGCGCGCCGCGCTGGCTCCGCAGCCGCCTCACCGACCGCTTCTGGAGGGTGCAGGAGGTGCTCAAGTATGCGCGGGTGAGTGTGCCCGCCGCCTCCCCTGTCCTCCCCTGTCCTCCCCGGCTCTAGGAGCGAGCGGCCCGTCGCCTTGTTCAGGTGTCCGCAAGCCCTTCCCCAGCAGAGGGAAGTCAGGCAGCGAGCAATATGGTGGCGCTTGCTCCTAGAAACGTCGGGGGTCCGTGAAGTTGATTAACGTCAATTTAGCATTTTCTGTGTATGTAAATGTGTCTGTATTTGATTAAAGCTGGAGGCCGTAAACGCGTCTGGTGTTTGTGCCATAAGACAGCACATGTGTGCATGTGGATGAGTGTGAATAAAAGTGAGAACCCTGCGGCGGAAGGAATGCAAGCACTGTGGGAAGAGCAGCCTGTAAATACAGCACGCTTTACACTGGTGTTGGTTCTGTTTTTTTGTTGTTTTGTTTTTTAACTGGGCAAATGAGCAGGGGAAAAAAAATATTTTAACCTTGCTCTTCAAGTGCATTTTAAAAGGTGAAAGAGACTGCTTTACAACATGATTTCAACTGAAGTTCAAGCTATTTTACCTAGGCTCGGGAAGAACCCTTTTCAAGGACAGACTGTTAGCATCTTGGGAGGTAGTACATCTTGCCTGTAGTATTGAGATGGAAAATGTTGAAGTAAGTGACAGTATCTTGGTCTTGTAGTGCCTAAGCTGCCCACAGTACCAGTAGTAGTTATTTATTTCTCTGACTGTGCCGCACTGACTGCTTCTTCCTACTTCATGTTAGATGGATGTCAGTGGTAGCTCCAGTAAACTATTTGCAGTTGCCCAAACAGAAAGCATAATGAAATGTTCTTGACATATCAGAGGCTCCTGTCCCATCCCTGTATTCGTACTGACAAAACTGAGAGGGCAGCTCAGGAATGAGAATAAATGTGTGAATTTAGGGGTTGGCTGAAAGCCCTGAAGATGATTTTGTCATTGCCTCCCCCCTGGAATCACAGCCTAAAATGAGGTCTGGTTTTGGCTCCCTCCTGCTCAACTGAAATTTTTCAGCCTGCTCCAACTTTTCAGCTTCAGATTTCCCATGCTATAAAACAAGGAAAAAAAATTTTCATTATATGCCAGCTGAAGCCTTAGCTGATGTTTGTGAAGTATTTTGTGATCCTTGTTATGAAGAATAGTGAAATGTGTATTACTGAAGGGTTTAACAGCCTTAAAGATAACTGAACAAGAACATCTTGTTTTCATTTCAGCATTTTCGTGGACGGAAGAACCGCTGCTATAAGCTGGCTGTACGAAGTGTTCGGAGAGCTTTTGTGAAGTCTACAAAGGCCAGAAGAGAGAAGAAGAGATTCCTAAGAGCGGTAAAGAGCAAAATGTTAGATGTAAACATTAAAATGGGAGAAGAGCAGAACTGAAATAGCCATTCTCCTTACTGGGGGTTTCTCTCAAAAAGTTTTACCAGTGGGTGAAAAATACAAGTTTAAAGTAAGCATAGTCCCTCTGTGGTCTGAAACAGCTCACATTCTGAAGTTCATGCATGTATATGTTGCACTGAGAAAACTGTGGGTCTGAAAATGTTGCATTTACTAAATGTGAACAGATCAGCATGACAAACGGTTTCCTTTTAAAGTATTTTATCATCCGAGATGTTAATTTTTACACTTTCAGCTCTGGATCACTAGGATTGAAGCAGCTTCTCTTGAACATGGTTTGAAATACCCAGCTTTCATAAGCAATCTGCTTAAGGTAAGGATGGTGCTTGAAGAATAATTACTTTGAAACAACAAATTGGAGAAAATGTCTGATAGAGGTCTTCTAAAGATGTCTTCTAAAGCAAATTAATTTCGTAAAACTCTGAAATCTTTCAAGTAGATGTAGTCTGACAAAACATATCAACGGGTTGCTGGTTACTGTCTAAGAATGCAACTGCAAGGAAGTGAAGCTGCAGCCTCCACTTGCCAATCTTTGAAGAACAGTTGTGGGGACTTCCAAATTGGAGCCTGAGCAGGCAATAGCAGCACAGGGCATGGTGGAAGGATTGAAAAGCTCCTTCTGTCAGACTGAACTTCTGCCAACACTGTCCTGCTTCCTAGTTCTGGTGATGAAAGGCCTTCTGCTTATGAAAGGAGTTTCATTCACTTCAGGAACTAAGTTCTGCCCTAAACCTGTTTCTCTTCCTTATGTGCATAATCCCCTTTTATCCTGGTGAACACTGTTGCTCTACACCTTGTTCTGTCCCCAAAACTTTTATTTAAAAAACAAGACTTGTAAAATGCTCTTACACTTGTTGCTACTGTGGGCATTAAGTGACAGCTGCCTTTACTTCAAGAAATTTAAAAATACAAGGCTTGGATTAGCAAAAACAACCCTAAGAAATCTCTACTCTTTTTACTTTGTGTTTCGGTGAGCATTGTCAACGTAGAAAGTTAGTGCCTTTGTCCCTTGTCCCCTGTGCTGGGGAATTGGTTTTAATTTGTTGATACTGGAACTGTAAAATTAAAACTTGTTCCTCTTGGCTGTGATCGTAATAAAAAGGTATGCTTCTTGAGGTGGAACTACACATAAATTTACAGCATATTTCAAAACATTTTATCTGTTTCAAAGAAATAGATAACTTTCTAGGTTTTCTCACATGTTTCCTGTAAAGTAACACAGTTTCTGAAATTTATACGCTCATTCTCCTGGTTACTGTTGTCATACTGTAACCAAAAGAATCAAGCACTGCCTAAAAGCAAATTAATTTTTCTTTTTTTTCCCCTCAAGATGCCTGTCCCTTTGTCTCAGAGCAATGTGTTTTTGTAAGGTTCTCTGTAAAAAGATCCAAAGGAAGCAAACTTTTATATAATACCTCCCTCTTAGAATATGCAGTTAACCGTGCAATATCTGGCTTTGTTAAGAGTATTTGATCCTGCAGTCAGTCTTTCTGTACTCCAGGACACATTTTAAGATACCAAGCAGCTTCTAGCATAAGTAAACTTGAATATGCCTAAGAACTGAAACAAATGCCGTGGGTTAACCTGTAATATGTGGCCTTCCATGATATCGGACATTCTTCTTCAGTTCTTGGTTTCTACCAGACTTTGAGAAAGTCAGTAAACAAATTTTACATAGTGGCTTAATGAGACATCCATGGCTGAGTATTTATGTCTGACAGTTCTCTGGGTCATAGTTCCAAAACTGTACAGCACAGAAAAAAGGTAATTTACCTTAAGACCTCAGGTAATCATTAAGCATTGCAGTGTTATTCCTAAAAATTACAGTACTTAACCAACAAATTTTCTTGCATTTAGTCCCAGGTAGAGCTGAATAGGAAAGTGATTGCTGATTTGGCTATTTATGAGCCGAAGACATTCAAGTCCCTAGCTGCCTTAGCCCAGAGGAGGAGACAAGAAGGCTTCCTTGCTGCCCTGGGAGATGGAAAAGAACCAGAGGGGATATTTTCACGTATCGTACACCACTACTGATACTAATAGAGTCTGTGGATACATGTTATAAACAGGAACTTGTATTGCAAAGTAAATTTGCTTACTGACTGCTGCTAAGATCGTAGCTGTGGAACAAAATCCTCTAAGGATGTTTCCAGAAGGAGGACGGGGTGGGTCCGGGTACGAAGCTTGCGCCTTGATGACTTTTTCCCCTGTATTGTTGTAACTGGCACACGTTGAGTTAGAAACCGTGGTTCGAAGTTAGCAGTGGTAAGTCAGGCCTGTAGAAGTTCCAGCGTTAACGACATATATAGCGTGCGTACGCTTTCTCTTCTGTTAAGGGCGTAATAAAGATTTTTTTTTTTTGTAACTGCTACTGGAAGAACAATTTGAGTGGCGACTTCTGGCGCTGCACGGGGAAAAACCCTGCCCGGGGGGGATCTCGACACTCACAGCACGGACCCCAGCAGCGCCTTTGGGCTTTGGGCCAGGTCTGGGATCGGTTTGAGGAGGCCTGCCCCTCGGCCGGTCCCGGGGCGAGCTCGGCGGCCGGACCCAGGGAGCCCCAGCGCTGCTGAGGGCGGTGGCGGGCGCCGGAAGTCCCGCCCCCTCCGCCCTGTTCAAATTCCCAACGGGTGCGTCACAGCGCTCCGTTCAGCCCGGGGCTAGCGTCAGACGTCGCGGCGGCCGGGCCAATCGCCGACCGCCGCTTCGCCGCGCCCCACCAATAGGCGACGACCGGAGGTGGAGGGGGGGCGGGGGCGCTGGGGCAGAGGCGCCGCCCGGTGGGGAAGGAGAGCTGAGCCAGGCGAGGCGGCGGCACCACCACAAAATGGCGGCGGGGTCGGGCAGCGCGGCGGCTGTGGTAGCGGTGGGAGGCAGCGGCCCGGCGGGGCCTCAGGCTGCTGGCGCTACGGCGGCGGGATCGGTCCCGACGGGGAGCGGTGCGCCAGTGCCGGGCCCTGGGGCGGTGCTGATCGGGGACCGCCTGTACTCGGGGGTGCTGATCACGCTGGAGAACTGCCTGCTGCCCGAGCACACGCTGCGCTTCACCCCGTCCATGAGCAGCGGCCTCGACCCCGACACTGAGACCGAGCTGCGCGTCACCGGCTGCGAGCTCATCCAGGCGGCCGGCATCCTACTTCGTCTCCCGCAGGTAGGGCTGGGCCGCGGCCTAGCCAGTCGGGGTGGGGAGGCCTCCCCCGGCGGCCGGGGAAGAAGGCCGCGGCGGGTCGGGCGTGGGGTCGGGCGTCTTTGCACCTGGCAGGGTAGAGCTTTGTTCGCTAGGCCTCGGCCCGCTGGCGCCGGCGCGGCACCCGGCGGAGCCGCCACTCGATCGCTAGGCCGCCATCTGCAGTTACAGGTGCGGGGGGGGCTGGGGAGCTGCCCCTTTTGGCTGGGGTTTGGGACGCGAGAGCTGCTGGGCCTCCCCGCGAGGCCTGCGGCCTTCCCCGCCCGGCTGGGAGCAGGAAGCGGGTGATGTAACCGTCTTCCTGCGCCGCCCCCGCCGCCCCCCCGGGCCGGCCCGGGCAGGGCGGGGGCTCCCGCAGTGCTTTTTTTAAGATCGGGGTTTGTGGAAAGGAGGACTTCTTGGACTCCTTTGAATTGTAGTGACCTCGGAAAGGTTTTGTTCCCTGACGAACTCCAATCGCAAACAGTCTCGTTGCTCTCTGAGTGTAAAACTTCCTAGGCATCTTCTTGCTACCGAGTCTCAGCTGCTCAAATTGTGTTGAGTATATGCAAATCGTAATATGATTAGATTTCCCCCCCCTCCTTCCACGCTGAAAAAGGAGAGTTTTTCTGGCATACTGTCATAACTTTCAATTTTATTGGGTTCTAGTGTTTGGGTTTGGTTTGGTTTTTTTTTTTAATTTCATTTGGAGCATGTTTTCATACTTCATGAAAGACTTTTGCGATTTAACATATGTATTCGACTTACGGACAGTGTTTGTGATGTTGATAACATTTTGGGCAACTTAATTTGTTACTGAGGTAAGGGTGCTAGTTTTCTTTAGATACTACTGAACTTACTCCCTTACTTAAATACAGCTTAGCTCGTCTTCTGGGTCTTAAATCTGTTGAAATCGTTCTAGGTAATTTCTTTTTGGAACTGGTAGCTGTTTTGTTAAGACCTGTTGTGGTTGCTTCCTTTTTAGGTGGCTATGGCTACAGGACAGGTGCTATTTCAACGGTTTTTTTATACCAAGTCTTTTGTGAAGCATTCCATGGAGGTAAGAAAATATTAAAAGATGTATATGGCTACAAATGTTATTTAATCTTTGATCTATTTTGGTGAGTGGTCAACTTAGATGTGATCAGAGCGTTGGTAACTAGCCTGTAGGTTTTACTTATTGAACAACATGACTTTACACAGCTACGTAGTACTGATTTTGTCAGACTTTTAGTATTTCCTTGTTTTACCACCATTTTCTCTTGTTATCCCTCCTTAAGCTGTTGGAGGCGATCAGTTCCTGATTTGAGCAAAACATCAGTATCTTGCAATACTTATATTTCAGCATGTGTCAATGGCCTGTGTTCATCTGGCATCCAAAATTGAAGAAGCACCAAGACGCATAAGGGATGTAATTAACGTGTTCCATCGCCTTAGGCATCTACGGGAAAAAAAGTAAGCTTAGACTTTGAAATTATCTGAAGTATTTATGTTGTGTTTTAATTATTAAACTTCATGGGCCGATGATAGTATCATTCCCTGTTTCATAAATCAGGGAACATCTTGAAGAGATCTCATGAAGAAGAAAAGTGAGTTGATACATTTTATTAAGTAAATATTTTTGGTATTATAAATAGTGATGTCTCTTATTTTTACACAAACACAATTTAACCTGCATATGAATACTCTTTAGAGTTAAGATTATCTTCAGAATTTGAAATTGTCTTGCAGAAAACCTGTGCCTCTAATACTGGATCAAGAATATGTGAACTTGAAGAATCAAATTATTAAGGCAGAAAGAAGAGTGTTAAAGGAGTTGGGATTTTGTGTTCATGTAAAGCACCCTCATAAGGTTTGTACTGTATAAGTTAACTTTATAATCAGTGTTTCATGTGCGATAAATGCTTTGAGTAGACTGCTTAACTGCATGGAAGCTGTATGGTTTGTACATGATAAAGCTAGTTATGTAGTAAAGCTGGCTTCTTATGATCCCAATGTCTTCTTTCTTATTCAAGAGATTCTTACTAGTTGGTCTTGTATCATTGCTGAATGACGACTGGAGGTGGATGCAGATGCTAAATATTTCTTGAAGTCAAATTATATAAGTAGGTAGCTTTTGGTGTTAGAAAATGTCAACTAAACATAGCAGAAAGGAATTTGGAGAGCTAGGGTTGTGATATCCTAATATCAGAAACACTGTGTGTCGTGATCACTCCTTGTGGAAATATGCTGAGGTTATTAAACCAGTATAAGCTAGTTAGCAGCGTTTCTTTTCTTCTAAAAAGTACACTTGGGTGTGAAGGGCTTGACTAGAAATGAGACAATTCTCAATATTTAAGTATCACATGTCAGACTAGGATGATACTTGGAGGATGTAACTACTGCAAATGTTTAAGTTGGTGCTTTAGTACCATTAGCATTATGCCTTAAGTAGCCAAGTATGGTAAAAGAATCTCCTACTTCTGTGCCAGCAGAACTTGAGATCTTGCTCTTTCTTCCTCTAAAAACTACTGCTGTCTTAGGGTCTTTTTAAGCCTACTTGACTTTCAGAATTCACTCGTTATCAGTACCCCAGAGGGCAATTGTATTTGTTTGTTAATTGATATGTATTTTTGCTATTAGTCTTTTTATCTGCCTCCTTGTTTTCCTTTCGAACCTAAGAAAAAACTAGAACTGAATAAACCAGTGACACACAACATGTTAGACTGTTCTCTGCAGATGCTGTTACACTTCTGTTAGTGCTTATTGCAGCTAGTGATATTTTCTCCCAAGTTGCAGCTAAAAAGGAATCGTGAATTGTATAGGAGAACATACCTAGCTTGAAAACAGTTGAAGACAAGACATCTAGATGAATAGCATGCTGACTGAGCTCAGAAGACGGAGAGCTAGGAAGGTCAGATCTGGTTGAATGTCAACTCCTGCAAACTTTTGCATTGGAGAGCAGAAGCTGTGTGGATAAACACTGGGGATGTTGCAAACACTCTCTCATGTGGAGTGTTTTAGGACTTGAAAGAGAATAACATGCCTCATGGATGTCCCTCTGAAATAAGTAGGTGGCTCTCAAGATTCTTGTTAATAACTCAATAACCCATATCTTCCAGATAATCGTTATGTACCTTCAGGTATTAGAATGTGAACGTAACCAACACCTGGTCCAGACTTCATGGTAAGTTGATTTTCTTTGTTTTAAGAGACCAGCAGGGGCAGTAGCAGAAATATGTCACTTGAGGCACTCTGGGCAACATTGCTCAGAAATGATTGTGGGCCACACCAGACAGCTCCAGTGTTTCTTGGCATGCCCCAAACTACTACCCAAATGTTGATCGGCCTCTTAAGTTAGAGGCACTGTTTTAATGGTAAGGTAGCTTTCCACCCTGACTTCTCACTTCCCTCCTCTCTGCTTTCACTTTTCAGCTGAAGGGAAAATATTGAGTGGGTTATAGGGTTTTCTTGTTTTTTGTTCTTTGGAGAAAATTCTGTGTAGTTAAAGTCTGTTACCAGTGCTGGGAAATGGCTTTTCCCAGGGCTTGAGCTTGATCACAGGTGTATCAAAAACTCAGCACAGATAAATTTCTTTTAACTATATGGATGATGTAAAATGTCAGCTTCTAAGACTGGATAAACTCAATGTTTTCATGTTTGCCAAGAAATGTCCTCTGCATTGTCGCTCTGATTACAGTAAAGATTTGCTTGGGGATGGGAAGCTTATGTAAAGTTCCAGGTCTTAAACTTAACAAATAGATAATGCTTTTAAACAATAATGCTTTTTAACAATACTGTGGTTTTAAAAACCTTTAGTGAATCCAAAGATCATATTTCTGCTGACTGAACTGTCTGGTACTGTGACCCGTGTGTAGAGAACCAGTTTTGACTTTTCTTTTCTGTACTCTTTTAATCAAAGGGTAGCCTCTGAGGGTAAGTGACTAAGACTTCTCCTCTGCTGCCCAAGCGCTATGGTGCAGGGATAGCTGCCGTCTTCAGTCAAACCAAAGCAGGCTCTACAAAGAGAAGGCTGACTCTAGACAGGTGGTATATACGTGATAGTATAGTAACTGGCCAACTGCTTCTTGTGCTTATACTTTTTGACTTTTATTTTTATTGTGCATTTTCACTGTTGTATATTTTATAACCTGATTTTTGAAGTTCTGAAAGATTTTTAATGTTATGTTTCTATAACTGTTAAAATGATGTCTTCTTAAACGATAAAGCCAATTAAGGTGGGATTTAAGTTTTAAAGGGATGAATTAACACAACAAAAACTGAAATCTAGTTCCATTTGTAAACTAGTTAGAAAATATTTGAGTAGATGTGTGAAGCTTGGAGTCAAATGTAATACTTACGACTTAGAGAAAATTCCCACTACCAGATTTCCCAGTACCATTGCATGAAGTATTCGAATGTGAGTTAAGGACTCCTCATTACCAGTTTTCTACTTGTTATGAGTGGAGGGGTAGGTGAGGAGGAGGGACGAAATTACCCCAAATGAGAAATGGTTCAGATGTTTAAAATAACATATTTGTGTACTGATGCTTGGTGCTTCCAGTACCTGAAAACTGGTGGATATCCAGTATAATCGTTTTTTGAAATGTGCATTTTTACAACATTACCTTTTTCTTAAAATACTGTGACAAGGATTCATTTCCTCATCTGTCTGATTCTGAGCCCACAGGGGAAAATACGCAGAGGCCAAACTTGGAAGTAGGCATGTTTTTCAATTTGGCAAGTTACAAAAAGTCTGTATGACTTCCAGATGTTTGAAGTACCACTTTTCTTCATTGCTTCTTTTGCCAAAAGGTTTGTGCTCTCTTTGAAGTGGGACAAGAAAAAGCAGGTTTTGAAGTTCCTTTCTCCCAGAGAGATGAGCTGATGTTTAGCATTGCTTCTGTGGGGTAGCAGTTGCTCTTCGTATAAACAGGAATGTAAGACAACTGGGGCAGGTGGGAGTCTGATACTCTTGGGATTCATGTTCCTTTTGTCTGTCCTGTGTAAACTGGTTACAAGTGTTTGGACTGTGGTCTCTGGTTTGGATGTCTTGGGGGTTAGTGAATCCTTGTATACTGGGTACCCACATGGTTAATTACTACTTTCAGAAAGCGTATTATTTTGAGGACTTTCTATTGTGTCTGGTTTTAGCTTCTCCCTATCTGATACTTTGCTTGACATATGTGCTCAAAAATCTAGATCTTTTTAAGCACATCAGCTGACAGATTCAGAGGAAGTTACTTTGTGTATTTAAGATTTAGAAGAATAATGCTTAAGTGTACTGACTGGAATATATGCAATATTTTACAGTTTTCTCATTCTGTGAATATTCATTTTAAGCAACCTTACTGAAATGGGACAATTTGGAAACCGTATTTCATGTGCCAAAGAGGAGATCTGCCTGAATACTGAGTACTCTCCTGAACTGATGTTCCCAAACATCCTGATTTCTTCTATGGCTGCTTTTTGCGTCAAAAAGAATTCTGTTCTGGATTGAAAATCATGCTTCTGAAGGAAAAGGGACCCCTTAAATCTCCGGTGGGAGTTGACGTGTGCTAAGTGGACTGCATTTTCATGGGAGAACTACGACAGGAGCTGCAGCTTTCAGCAAACCATCTGGTTTCAGCCCTATTACAGAGAAACATGTGAACCTAAAAGTTTATAACTGAGTGCTTCAGATTATATTGTGTGTTGTCTTGATGAAAATAACTTGTCTATTGCATGAGAGCAGGCCAGTAGAGGTCCAGAAGGAAAAGTGAAGTTAAAATTGGTTCTCTCTTCACAATTGAATTTTCAGCAGCCAGTCAGTCAATCAAACTTAATTTCTGTCACACATCTCTCCCCTTGAGGGATTTTTAAAATTTTTAAATTTTTTTTTTTTTTTTTTTAGTAAAATCATTCAACTTTTCTTTAGATTTACAGGAATATAATGTTAGGTCTAGTAACTGAATGCAGAAAGAAATAGTCCTTGTAGAAGTACCAACAAAAACCCAAAAAAACCGAACAACTTTGCAGTGCCATGCAACTTTGCTGATATCCTGTCTTTCAGGAATTACATGAATGATAGCCTGAGAACAGATGTCTTTGTAAGATTCCAGCCAGAAAGCATTGCCTGTGCATGTATTTACCTTGCAGCTAGGACACTGGAGGTAAGCGTACAGTTACATTAGTTTCAAGTTTGTTAGGTCTTTTAATAGAAGCAGAAAACTGAGCATGTCTTCTCCTTCCTTTCAGATTCCACTTCCTAATCGCCCACACTGGTTTTTACTCTTTGGAGCAACAGAGGAAGAAATTCAAGAAATCTGCTTAAAAATTTTGCAACTCTATACTCGGAAAAAGGTTTGCTTCTTTTTCATATTGTAAGCCTTCATTAAAGGCNGGATAACTTGTTTCTAATAACTCTTTCTCATCTTAAATGTATATTTACCCTTTTCAAATGCATATACAGTATGGTTTGGGGTTTTTTTTCTTTTTTAAGCTGGCTTCTAGCAACTATTCAAATGGCAGAGTGAATAGCATTGTAACTTTGTAATTTCTTGAAACAGGTAAAGGCTAAAATCACATTAGTCTAAAATTAAGGCTAGTTTAAACTTACATAGTACAGGGACTTGCTTTTATGTGGTTTTGCAATAAACTTGAACAAATACTTGCAATTGGCATGTTACGCTAAAGTGATATTAAAGCATATAGGTATGATTAGGAACTCTGGTGGAAGTAGTATTTTTGGGTGATGGGTGGGGAATATTTTCCTGTATACTTGGTCTGAAGTTTCCAGTCTGGTGCCTAGAAGACAGCATTACCATCTTCCTCCTTTAAGAAGATCCTGAATAATTGGCAAGAAAAGGAAGTTGCTGTTCTTCCTTCTTGAAGGGGCTTTGAAAGCAATGTGTTACTATTGCAGTTAACTCCCTGACGTTACTTCAGTATTTTGGCAGAAATGTTTCAGATTGATTTCTGCCTTCTGTGAACTGCTTCAGATCTGCTTCCTGTGGGTGGTTGTGTGTGCGTGCATGTGTGCACATATATGCAAATGGCATGTATACAGTACTGATGATTACA